>JAZGTI010006014.1:0-24217 GCA_036877585.1 Botia kubotai | reverse complement strand
ATAAAATATATGATATTTATATAAATAAAAGTTGATATAATATATATGGATACAGATTAACTTGTGTCAGACAAACACTGACCATTTGTTATTGTTGTTTTTAAGTGAGAGAAAACACAGACACTGATTTTCTGAAATGATACGAACATGAGCCAGTTGAATAATACAATCTGTAAAACATTCTAGTTTTACACGTTATCACTACTTTAAGATAGTAGATAGCTGTAGATGTAGATTGTAGATGTAGATGTCTACTTTTCTAAAGGCTACCTGGATGGTATTCAAACTTATATTCAGTAACTTATGAGTAAAGGCACATAAATAAAATATTTATGTATCAAACAATAAATATGAGACATTCCATTATTTGCAAACCCTGTCTTGTATTACAAAATATTTACTTTTTGAGCAATCTACATCTGAGCTGGATAATTTACAGATGCTCTGGCCATTTGGTGCTCCAGGTGCCACTGCAATGCAGCAAGACCTCTGTTGGCAGCATCTGTGAAAGTGCAGGGAGACTCTCTCTATGCCCAGCACAACCCTTTGCCGGGCTGATAATGGACTCCTATCAAGTTTAATGGTCCTCAGCATGGACAAGCAGACAACAGCAAAGAGGAGGGGGCGGTTAAGGGTTGTATGGGGAGTTGTACAACAAGCATATTGTCATTACATTTAATTTTTCCTGAACACTCCCATGCTCAAGGCATAAATGCTGCCATGAGAGTGATCATAATTGGCTCTGAACACATGTGTAATTGCCTTCAGCTGCCATTCTTTTACAGTTGACATTGTTCGGCAGCAATAAGGTGACTGGCCATTTAAATATGCAGCTTGTTTGGTGGTGGCAGGCATAATTGAAATGTGCTATGTGTGAAAAAAGATTAGATTAAGACCCCCAAATAATCACCTGACAGGGGAATAATTGAGTCTGCAATCTGCTGCAGCATCCTCGAGAGCTTGGGGAGGATGTAGTCGAGTAAACGTGCGACACTCTTGGCTGACACGCTCTTGGCACAGAGCAACCAAAATGCCAGCCACACATTCCTGAGCTCTGAGTCTCCCCTGTTTGTCGCTGTGTTTGTCTTTGGCTCTGTTTTTGGCTCTGGCTTTCTCTTTGCGTTCATGTGTTAATTATGGTTGTGTTTGGATTATTGAAGTTGACAGTTGTGATCAGATATTCTTTATTGGCTAATTTATTGGCCAGAATTAGTTGGTACACTTTTGTGTTTGTTTGTTAACTATATTTGCTGGAACAAACATTACCCATCAAGTAACCAATCTAGGCACAAATATTTTCTGTCTGTGGTTGAAACAAATGAAATGTAAATATACTGTATGTATATGCACACATTATTATAAATATGTAATTAATCACTTGCTTCCAAATCTTTTATCAAAATGTAACTGGTTTCAATCTTAATTAACTAATATTCATATTTTAATTTGCTTACATTTTATTTTTTTAGCTTGAGGGTTTTTGTTTTTCTCATCTTGACAGATTTTAATGCCTTGACAGAGTCAGTTGGTTTAAGTCAGAAACGTTTAGATCAAATTACAAAACAGTTATTAAAACGTGGTCAACCAGCTGCTATTTCCAGCCACGCGCAGTTTACCCTTCATATATTTCAGTGTTGATGACAGTGTTGATTTCATGATAATAACAGAGGGATCTTCTGTTCTTATTTTTATTCAGTAAATACATATAGTCTGTAAACCTCATATGCTGTACATGCAATAAACATATTTAAAGTTTTCACATTCTGTCTAATTACAGTAAATTTGTAATATTTGATTATTGATCTGCTCAGAAAACAGCAGCTAATTACTTTGTGTTAAATCATTAATAATGCAATGTTTTTTTCAGAACACTCAATTAAAAGTAAAAATGATACCAGGGAATTTGAGCCTGAGCAATTAAATGTGTGATGCTCCAAATATATCCAATATGCCACAGGAGGAAACAAGACAGTTTCAACTGCACTGTAAGCTCTATATAAAATCTGTTTGTGTTTTCATTTGTTACACGCTCTTGACATGATCTTTTTAACCCATTTGACAGCAAACTGTCATGAGAACATAAATTAGTTTATTGTCCCATCTGCTTTGTGATATTTTCTTTCTCTGTGTGCTGTGTTGGCTATAGACAGCTCATGTGTGTTGCCAGTGTCTACATGCCTTGTGCAGAGGCTAAGCGACCATGCCAACTCACACACACACAGATGCCTTCATCTTCTGTACACCTCATTACACTAAGCACAGACACTAGCAACCTTTGAACAAAGAAACCTTTAGATAACACAGAATTGTGTTAGAATCCACATAACCGCAATTTACAGCCACTTCTTGATAAAATGCTTGACATTTCAGCTCCATGTCTTAGATATACTCAACATCTTTGTTTGACTTTATGGATCATAATATGGCATTTTCTCACAGTGTAACGTCATCTCCGAGGTAACAGGGTGCTAAAGCCATTTGTTGGACATTTGTCCAAAAGCTGTGGCATGTAAGTAAGCCACACGAGGTTTATTCTAACACACTTAAAGCAGCACTATGCAATAAAGCACCAATTTGTTATAAAAAGTTACATTTAATGGCACTGATAACTAAATTAAGCAATAAATACAATAATAAATATAACATAAAAGAATTGCGGTTTTCAAGCAGTACCTCAACACATAAAAATGGTTTGACTGCACATATTTAATAGCATTTTGACAACAGCTTCAACATTGCTCATCAGAACTATCTGTTTATAGTCCTTTTTAAAGTAAACAAAATAATACAGCATGGGTTTGGTACATTATAAAGGTGAGTAAATGATAACTATATTTTCACTTTTGGGTAAACTGCTGTGTCCTGTCTGTGGTCTATTTCATGTATTTATTGTTTACTTGAATGTTTATGTAGCTATCTGCATGTCTGTACACCATGAAAACTCACACCTTGTTTGTCTCACAACCATTGTATGGCATTGTCTCTGGAGGTCAGGGATGCAAACTCAAGGGACCCTCTGACCTCTGACCTCATCCATTATACTTAGATTGACATAGGAAGCCTAGCATTAATAGAGCTAGGCGTCAGGGAGTGGCCACAGGACAGATAAAAAAATGTGTAATCATGAGTGAAAAACTTGGATGTGGGATGCACACTGCAGTCAAATACATACCAGAAGTATATAATATACACTATACGCAGGTTAACAAAAATGCATGTTATAAAGATGCTTAAAAACAGTTAACGAATTAGCAAATGCACTACTTCGTGCTGCTAAACAACATATTTTGTCAGGACCATGCAGAGAAAAATGTCAGGGGAAGCTATACAAACAATAAATTACTTAAACAACCATGTCTGCCAGAAGGCGGAAAGACATTAAATAAAGTAAATGATACAGTTAAATTTGAAAGGACTCCTGACTGATGACTTTAGTTTTCTTAATGTTTTTGTCTTTCTGGGTCTGTATGTTTGTTTCTTGTTTGCAGGTGCAATGTGCCAACTGCATTGTTGGATTTTCCTGTAGGGTGCCAACAGATCATTGTGGCCACTCATTTCTAATAATCAGCACCACCAATGTCTTGTTTCCTCACTCTCTCTGTTCATTCTCTTTTGTTTGTTGTTTGTCAGATTTTACTTTCAGTTTTTACTGTGCAAATGCACAAGTTGGCATTTTAAATTATTCGCCCCTCTTTGTCTCTTGCTGGTGTGGTGTTCTTCTTTGTGGAGTAGAAGAACTGTGGGTACCTCAATCTTGCAGTGATTCTTTACCATTAATGTTATTAGGTTTTGAGTTGTTGGAGGGGACTACAATATAAAAGTATTTGGGCCTCCCCAATACCCTCTATCTTGAGGAGGATGAGTAGACAGCCAAGGCCCCTACATGCAATTTTGATTCTACAGACTATTTGGTAGTTTAGCTTACTACATTTTTAAGTAGTTTTTTTATGCTGCAAATATCAAACTGGCACTTATCAGCATTAATAAGCCTGGATTAGCATGAAATTTTTAGTCTTGTCTAAGATGGCCTTTTTAGTGCAGATGATTTCAGATGACTTCAGCAGGGGTGCTGTACAATTCCGTCCTTTCTTCATAAATGTATGACAGATGTCAGTCATAAGTGATGAGCAGACATCACTCTGATCTGACTTCCTCTGTCAGTCTAGACATGCTCACATATTGTTTTTCTGTTGGTTTGTTTCAGACCTTGTAAAAGTTCTGCATTAAGTGAAGTTAACTGCTTCCTGTTTAGTGGACTCAGACATTAAGAGGATTCCTGCTGCGGTAAATAAAGAACAGAAAAATACTAATACACTCACTTCTGCTTTCCAAAGACTCCAAAGACACAGCCCCTGAATAGCCTTTGTCTTTGGTTATCTTCACTGTCAATAGCAAGAGTAAGAATGATTTCTGTTAGGTTGGACAATATATACATATAAATACACACAAAATATCCACAATGTCCACATTTATTTTTATATATATTTTCTTTTAAATATTTTTTCATAATTATTTTATCAGTATTACAATTTGGGTAAAAGTTACATTTAACATTTTATATGTAAGTTCTACATACGTTCTTTATAAATTCTTTATAAAGTTCTTTGTTTGAATTTTTTTCAATAACCTACAATTTGTTTTATTTCCAGGTTTAAATAAAACTGTGAATTCCAGATACTCAGTGTGAACTTTTAAACTCCACTCTGCATAAGCAGTTGAATCTGAAACAACTATAATGTTGGTGTGATATCTCTAATTCATGTCATGAAATGTGTAATTTAAGAATGGGATGGACCATAACTTACAAAATATTGGAAAAATATTCTAAGCACATTTCAAAAACCCTAAACTCATTTGAAATAAATTAAATAAATCCACACTCTGTGGACACTCTATGTGCACTCTGTGTTGGCCTATGAGGAGGGTTTGTGAGATGACATGACATGCCAACAAATTGCATTACTTGTGCCACTGTGGTGCAGGACAAACAATGGGCCACCATATGCCGACAGGAGGAAATAAATAGGGCTCATTTGCTGTGGTCTGCATGGGACCATTGTGGTACACACTTTGACACAGACAGACGAGCCGCGGCCTCACCGTTTACCAGTTAAACACTCAGCATCAATAATAACACACCTCTAAATGAGAAGGACATTGGATGTGTGTTAATAACTTTGAAGCAGTGTAAATGATTGCATGTATCCTGTGTACCTGTGCTCTTAGGGAAACCGGTTATGTTTGCCACATGTGTGTTTATATTTGTTTTAGAGATTTTAGAGGGCCAATGATGATAGCAGATGATTAAAGAGCCGCTGTTGTGTTGACATGTGATACTAATGAGGATGAAATGAGAAGGTCAGACTGGTCTCTTGATGCCCTGCCCCCCTCTTTAGGACAGCCGACTAATCCTGCTCTTAATCACCCCCAAACACACACACACACACACACAAACAACATGCTCCAACACAAATGAACACAACACTCATCAATGTGCCCGCATCCTAATAATGGCAGTAATTAGTAGCACAAGTCCATTTCAGCCCCCACTCATCATCTGTCTCTTGTTCGCTATCTGTCTGTTTGTCTTTCTCTTTTTCAATGTTTGTCTCTCATCACTTTAAAGTTTGATTATAAAAACGCAGCATGTCTGAGCAAATGGCTTTAGACTCAGACATGATGTGTGTTATTGACATGTTTGCTTGACAGCTTTGAGAGTTCAAGTAGAAACACTGCACTCGGTGAGGTACGTGTGAGACACAGCAGGGTAATATCAGGGTGATATAAGTGGGGGCTGCATGAGCAGGGGTAATTACTCTCTTTGAAAAAGACTGAAAGAGCTCACGTTCAACATCTACAGAGGCACACGTTTATCTAAATCAAGATATATAGAATTCTATCAGTTTTTTTCAATATAGGGCTTTCATTTTAATAACTACAGAATTCTCCTCTAAACCTAATGCCTCAAGGATAACCCCCTAAAAAATACTTTACTAAAGTATTTTTAAAGTATATAAAAATACTTTACTAAAGTATTTTTACTAAATACTTTATAACAAGGTTTTTTTAATGTTATAGTAGCAATATTTAACGTTTTTCCTAATAAGAACTAACAATGAGAATGTTTTTCCAGATAAAACTTTTATTTTACAGAAATAAATCTATACTGGTAAACTGGTTTGTTTTTTGTTCTTAAGACTTAGTCTCCTAGTTCTCTCTTGACTTGTTTACTTACGGTGGCAAAGGTGAAGTTGGGGTGATTAAGAAATGCCTGAGGAAGTGTCATTCTTGGCAATGTTTCCCTCACAATGTTTGACAGTGTTGGCAGTATTTCCATTATTGTGTATATTGCAAAATTTATCTGTGCGCAAAATAACCATATAACAAAAAATGGTCACAGTTTGTGTGGTGCTGATTGTTAATTGATAGATATATAGTTTAATGGGAGCATTGCTGTTTTGTAGTGCATTTTCATAGCAAAGGATTTGACTCAAACCCTGTTCAATCAGTACAACATCCTCCCTTCTGGTTGTACATATAGATCTGTGATCCCAGAGGTTTGAATGTAGCTTTAACCTACAATCTGAGTTCATTATACACATTATATCACACTAGCCCTTTTTACTCAGTAATCCTGGAAAATTACTGTAAAATTACCAGAATACAATTTCTGGTAAATGTCCAATTATGTTGTTTACACAAGCAAAGACATTTTTACTGGTAAAGGCTAAATCACACTGATACAACACATTTATGGAAATCATGTTCAAATGCCAACAAACTTAAAAAGCTGTAAGAAACAACAAGCTTCACAGCAAACTGCAATTCACAAAAAACAGTGTTTGTTGGAGTTTGTCAGATCAGTGTGGTGTGAATTAGCCTTAAGATACCATTCACACATTAGTACCAAAATACTGGTAAACTCTGTGATTAACCAGGATAGACCTATTTTTGTTGATGTTTTTATTTTAGTGGCAAATGTTTACATTCATGCAGTTGCTCTTCTCTTTTTGTATGCGACGGAGTAACAATGATGAAGGAGCAGAACGAGGAGTAATAAACAGAAGGGTATTTGATAACGTGAACATACATACAAACACTAACCGTTAATCTAAATCTCAGACGTAGAAACATTCAAAGTACAGAAGCATTAGCAGGCCACAAAGATCCACAACAATTCACAATAACCAACAACCATGACCGGACAATGGAGAACTTAAATAGGAATACAAATGAATGAGAAACAGGTGATCGTGATTAACTAACAACACAGGAAGTAAACCAAATAAGGGAAAAATTGAACAAAGCAGGAAACAACAAAATAAGAGTCTGGAAACTGTTACACAGACATCTTATGTCAGCATGTTGTGTGCTGATACCTGTAATTCTATTCTTTGTTCATACATGGCATAAAATCAATAATGTTACAACTTCTCATACCACAAAAATTCCATGTCCGCATAAAAGAATTTGGGGAAGAGAATTTGTACTTGAGACTCTCTCTTGTGGACAGCAAGCCAAACCGACATGATTAAATACTTATATCTCTCAAGATCACAGGATTGTGGGAACTTTATTGTTACCTGCAATACAATGTGAACATTTTGCTGTATTTTAGTTGCCAATCGTGTTCATGTGTACTGAGGTTACTTGGAGAGCATGAACAAGAGAGAGAGAGAGAGAGCAAAAGAGTGTGTGAGAGAAATGATGCTGTCAGTGTTTAATTGAGCATGAGCTGGCCCTACATATGAGTGATGACATATTTTAGATTCATCTTTGTCTCCTCCCAACCACTAATGAGCATGGACACACACACACAAACACACACACACACACACACACACACACACACACACACACACACACAGAGTCTCTGTTCACAACCCATGAGCATGTGTCATTAGCAGAGAGACACTTACGTTTAGATGACACACAAATACACTATTTAACAATTTCTTTAAAGCTTTGTAAAAAAGGCCAATGAAATTGGTAAGTGAAATTTGCATGCCAGTCTCCGCCCCGGGTTTGTAACCGGGCTGGCGTGCAACACTTTTTCATATTTTATTCTTTGGAGCCGCAGATGCTGTAGATCCGATTTAGAAAAATAAGTAAATCTTTCTTCTTCCTGTTGTGTATATATTGTGCATTCAGCATTCAGTCCTTTTTTAAACATCCCCTGGGCACTTCAGCAGGTCAGCTGTAGAGCTTAAAAGAGTGTTTTTCCTTCTCTTCTCCTGCAGCAGTACAGTGTCTTTTTAAAGATGGCTTTCCGTCCCTGTGGTACTGGATATGGCCATTTCGTTGCTCCCTCAGATGGTTAAGATTGGTGCCTTGGGTGTCTCGGCATGCTCAGGTGTCTTTTGTGGATGGTTAATGTTTTCATTGTGGGTGTCCTCCCTGTCTGTTTCCCTTCCTGAGTCCCCTACGAGGACCAGGTTGGTAAGTGGCAGGGGTGATAATGGGTATACACTGGGAGATTATCTGTCAGGGCCGTCTTCACGAACCTCTTACCCCTGACACACTTGTTTTCACTGGTCAAGTTCTTGGGTGCAGTGGCTCTTGAGGTTGATGTGATGTCAGATGTAATGTCAGATATAATGTCAGAAGACTCCCTTGATGTACTCCTCTCTTAGAGTGCAGCTCAGAAGCATCGAGTGGGAACCCCACCTTCCTTGGAACAAGAGCTAGGTTGGCCAGAGCCACCCTCCTGCCTCTCCACCGTCTCCTCCTCTTATTCAGGAGTCCTTTAGAGGCCGGTCAGAAGGGATGGCCACCCCACCTGCCTGCCAGGAGACCCCTAAAAGCCCTGCTGAGTTTCTAAGCAGCCCTGAGATGGGCCATGGCCGGTTTCCTGGGAATGCCATGCTATGTGGCTCAGTGTGTGTGGCTCAGTGGCACAGTGAAGCAGGTTGTACCTCTGGTTCCCCCTGTATGGCTCCTTGGAGTGTGGGCTAAACTTTCCAACCTGTCACTGGCTCTTCAGGACAATCCGTCTCAATGCATCTATGTGATTCAGTTGACTCTCTGGAAGCGATGTGAACAGGGTCTTCTACAGCTCCTACATCATCGTGCCCAAGGGAGGCGGTGGGATGTGGCCAGTCCTTAGACCTGTGTACCTTGAATCGAGAACAACACAAACAGCCCTTTAGGATGCTCATGCAGATGCACATCATTTCGGTGGGTCACTTTTGAGATTGGTTTGCGTCCACAGACCTGAAGAACACGTACTTTCATGTGTTGATCCTCTCTTGACACTGACCATTTCATCTGTTTGTTTTCGATAGTGTACCAATACAAGGTCCTCATTTTGGTCTAACCCTGTCGCCCCACGTCTTTACCGTCTTTGGCCCTTGCCAGTCTTCAGGCACAGGATGTTCACATCGTGTACTATCCCGATGACTTGCTGAGTTTATCTCACCCGCAGGATTGGTTGTGCAAACATGGGGATCTGGTGCTGCAGCACCTAGACCAGCTAGGACTTCAAGTAAGCTGGGAGAAGAACAAGCTCTCCCCACTGCAGAGCATTTCTTTCCTTGTCATGGAGTTAGACTTGGTCAGCGTGACGGCTTGTCCCTTAGAAAACAGGGCACAGTCTGTACTTGCCGGCCGCTTTTGCCCAGGAACAGGCCTATGAGACCGTTCCAGCACCAGCTTCAGAACTGAGTCAAAAGGCATGTCTGGCGCCTCAGTGTACACCGGGTGCATTGGCACATATATTGCCTGGAATTGTTGACAATCCTGCTTGCCCTGCGGAGGTTCTTACCTTTGATCCAGGGCAGGCACGTGTTGCTTCAGAAGGACCATACAGCAATAATGGCTTATATCAACCACCAAGGTAGTGTGCGGTTATGTTGTATGTTACGCTCACTTATCGCCTCCTTTGGAGTCACGGGGTGATCAACCGCACATCTTAAGCAATGTCCCAGCAGGTTTTCGGTCCGTGTGGAGTGGAGACCCTCATGTAGTCCAGTTGATTTGGGACAGCCTCTGTGGATTCTGCTGAGCTGACCAATTGACCCCCTGCTGAGCTGACACTGATGCTCAGCATTCTCACTACACTAGGGGAGTTGCATTCTCCTGGGCTCTGGCTAGGGGTGCCTCACTATCAGACATATGTAGAGGCGCGGGCTGGGCTACACACAACACCTTCGCGACCCATGTACTCCAGGGTAGTTAACAGCAGCTGGGTGGGTGTATTGCTTGTTTCCGTGACCTTCCTCTCTTTTGAGGTGAAAACATGCACTGTTACTATCCTATTTACTGTCGAGCACAGAGGACTTCTTGAGGGTCATCTTTCGGTGTTACTAGGCCTGGTGCTCATGTACATGGCTTTCATCATAGGTAAGCCCTGTTAGATTTCCTTGTATTTGGCTGACCAGTTGTTGGGTGGCTCGCCAATGTATCAGATTTAACAAATGTGCTAACTAAACATTCAGGAAATCCCACAAAGATTTCCTGATAGGAGCACAGCAAGGGGGGTCCTTTAATCCCACTGAAACTTCACTAGAACAACTAACCAAATGGGATCCTAAAGCAAGGGGAAACCCTTTGATTCCACTGAAACCTCACAAGAAAAACTAACCAAATGGAATCCCACAGAAATCACACAGAGCAAATGTATAGGTGTTTTTGTATCTGTGGGACAATCACAGTGTTATCATACAGTAAAAAATTAAAGGTACACATAATCCTTCAATCCCCCCTGTGATCATATTTGATCACATATAAAAGACACAAAATATATGTAAAAAGAAAACAAACAAAAAATTCACTTCATGTACACAGTGTGCTGTATACAGGCTACACTATTTTTTTCCTTGTACTTTAACTGCTGCGTTAGTCACTAAAAGAACCTGATATGGACCTTCCCACCTGGATTCGAATGGTAATCGTTCTGGTTTGTGAATCATTACCCACTGACCAGGTATTAGACCAAGTACCCCTCTGGGGGTGGCTCCTATGCATCTTGAACTTGCTTCTCTGCACTCTTTACTGCCAGGCTGAGTTTTTCACAGTATTGGATCAAGCTGTCAGATGTCAGATGCACATCTGCTTTTTGCAAATCTAAAGGTCCGGGTAAAGACTGTGATGACCTCAAAAGGGCTTAGTCCAGTTTCCTTATTGTGTGTTGCTCAGATGCTACAGAGTAGAATGGGTAAGGCCTCAGGCCAGGAAATTTCCTCCTGATGGAGTTTTGATAAGCGTTCCTTGATGATGCAGTTCATTCTCTCTGTTTGTCCTGATGCTTGCGGTCTGTAAGGATAGTGTAATGACCACTGGACGTTCAGCATTCTACATACTTCTTTGCACACTGCTGCTGTGAAGTGTGTTCCCTGATCTGAGTCTATGTGTTCTGGTAGACCCCACTGCGGGATGATGTCTTTGACTAACGTTTTGGCTGTGTGTGCTGCTGTGCCATGTTTAGTTGGGAATGCTTCCGCCCATCTTGAGAATTTGTATACTATAACAAGTACATCCTGGAACCTCTCGCACTTAGGCAATGTTATGTAGCCCATCTGAAGATGTCTGAATGGACCAGGTGTGGCTGGTATTCCCACAGCTGGAGTTTTGATTCTTGTTCCAGGATTGTTCTTCTCACTGGTGACACAGTGTTGAGTCACATGTCAGGCTTGTATGCAGAACTTAGGATTTCACCACACTTGGTTGAACCTGTGAATCATTTTTTCTTCACCTAGATGACCTAACGAATGGATTTGTGTAGCCAAATAAGGCAGAAGACATTTAGGAGCTACAGTTTGTGAACCATACAGCCAGATATTATCATTATGTAGTTTTGCTCCATTTTGGTGCATCATTCTGCATTTGCTTAATATCTGAAATAGATTGTCTGTCTTTTTCAAGTTGTCTTAGTGCTGCTGTCTGTGCACTCTCCTCTTTGCAGCTTGTTTAGCTGCAACATCTGCAAGGGCATTACCCTTTGCTTCATTTGTAGTTTCTTTGGTGTGTGCTTTTACTTTTAGGACGGTGACTTTACTTGGGAGCTGAAGAGCTTCCAGAAGTTCCTTAACCAGGCGTCCATTCTATATGGGTGTGCCAGCAGCGGTCATGAAACCTCTTTGTCTCCATAGTTGTCCAAAATCATGAACAACTCCAAACCTGTATACACAGTCTGTGTATATGTTTTCTGTTTTATCTTGTGCTAGCTTGCATGCTTCAATCAGGACTTTAAGTTCTGCTTGTTGGGCTGATGTACCTGAAGGCATTGATCCTCTTGACAAAACTTCTGTTGTCACAGCCCATTCAGCTTTCCTTACTCCTGTGTCAACGGTTGGTGAGCCGTCTGTGAAGAGAACAGAACCATGCATCAGGGTTGTGCAGTGGAGTTTCTTTGATATGCTGGTCAGTTTCCAGAGTAGTAACAATCTCCTCATCCCCCTCAACCTCCGTATGTGTCATCATAGTGGAGGGATTAGAGACACTGGCTTTCTCAATGACAATGTTACTAGCTTCCAACACTGCCAACCAATTTCCCCATCTGCTTGCTGTTACTTGTGAGGCTCTGTGCATTGTCAACAGGGCATGTACTGCATGTGGACATTTGACAATCAACCTCTGATCTAGCATAAGACTGGAAACTAGTCCCACTGCCAGATAAACTTCTTGCACAGCTCTCAGGAAAGGTCCAAAACCTGTAGCCACATGATCTAGTTTTTCAGAATAGTAGCCCGCTGGTCTCTGCTCACCGCCATGTTCATGTGTCAATATTGCTGTCATATACCCTTCCTTCTCATTAACAAACATGGTGAAAGGTCTTCCTGTGTCAGGCATTCCTATGGCAGGTGCTTCACTTAAAGCTGTTTTTAGCTTCTGAAATGCTTGATGGGCTTCTTCACTGAAGGAAATATCTTCATTGGGATAAGGATTTCCTTTTAGTAGGTCATACAGGGGCTGAGCTATTTCTATGTATGAGTGGTATGATCTCTACCCAAGACCTGTTGTAATTACAGAGGCCTAAAAACTTTCTTAGTCTTCGGACTGTTGTGGGTTTAGGGGTTTCTTTAATTGTCTTAGTTCTGTCTTGAGTTATTGTTCTTTCACCCTTGGAAATCTTTTGACCCAAATAGATCACTTATTTCTGCATAATCTGAGCTTTTTCTAAACTTGCTTTGTGGCCTGTAGAACTGAGATAATCCAGCAAGGCTTTGACATCCTTCCCATGTTCTTGTGCAGTCTCTGAGGCAATTAATACATCATCCACATATTGTATGATCTCTAGTGTCACCTGTGGCATGTCTTGAGATGTTAAATGATTTCTCAAAGCTTGATGGTAGACAGTGGGGCTGTTATGGAATCCCTGTGGATGCAAGCCAGGGCTGGGATACTGCTGCCAAGGGGAACTGACCAAAAGCCATTAGCCATGTCCATGACAGTAAACCACTCATGTTTAGGTTTCAAGGTGTTAAAGATAGTTGCTGGATTAGCCACTAGAGGTGTCAGTTTGTCTATAAACTTATTGGCCTCTGTAGTCTACTGTTAGTCGCCAGTTGCCATTAGCTTTTTTAACAGGCCAGACTGTACTGTTGGATGCACTGTGAGTTTTTACTAAAATGCCACATTTCTCTAACAGATGAACAATAGGAAGAATGCCTTGAATAGATTCTTTGCAGACAGAATATTGTTTTGTCCTTGGTGGTGCTCTTCCAGTGAATGATACAGGAGACATTTGTAACAATCCACAGTCATCTTTATCTTCTGACCAAATACAATGTTGCTGCAAGTCAGATTTTTCAAGCCTCCTCAAATTACATGATGCTTTTCTATTCTCAAATGTTAGAGAATGTTGAATTTCAGCAGTGTGTGAAGTCCTAATAAAGGCTGGGTGATGTTTCTAAACCAGAGTTTATTTTCCACTTTATGGGGTCCAATGCATAATGTAATAGGTTCCGTTTTTCTCAGGGTTGCCCCCCCCCCAGCTTAGAAGGCTAAATTACCCGTTTCAAGTACTAAAATCTTTCTGCATTATTCATTGGAAGGCAAATTAACTTTAACGTTAAATTAACTTTTAAAATGAACTCCAGTTAAATTTATACAAATTCTACTGATTCGCACCCAGTCAGAAATACCAAATTTCTGCAGTGACTTCAGGACAAAGCTATTTACAACTAAAGCTTCAAAACTAAATTAAATGGGGAATTTAACACAAACCTCAATCATCCCTGATTAAGGTGTTGTTGGTAACTGTTTAATTATTTCTACAGCTTCTACAGTCTCAAGAGAATGGACCAAAGCATTTAACGATTCCTACAGACTCAAGAGAACAGGACCAACCCTAGAATTCCTAAACAGTGCTACACTATGTACATCCACTGGTCTGCTTACTTAAATGATAGTGTTCTTTTATAGAGCTGATAAGTTTCACTCACCAAATTAAGATTTCCTTGTATTTAGCTGACAGTTGTTGGGTGGCTCGCCAATGTATCAGATTTCTCTAATACATAAGAAAAGTAAGGTGAGTAAAAGTAAGCTTCCAGCTCCTATTTTGATGATGGATCTTTTGTGTTTGTGTGTGGAGAAGTATCCTCCCTATTGAGGTTCTCCCTCTTCCTTTAGAGCTTAGTATAGTGGGTGAGTGTAGAGTAGTATCCTTACTACAAAGGATCTACTGCTCCCCTTAGCAGGAGCTCTTAGCAGGAGGATAGTCACCTGTAGGTTGCAGGCAGCTATCCACTGGCACCCCTTGGATTACAGTTCTACCGAGTTGAGAGTAGAGTAGCGTCCTCACTAAAAAAGGATTCTCCACTCCCCTTGGTGCTCTTCAGTTGGATGACAGTATTTTGCGTGATCACTGCAGACACCCTTGGATAATGGACATGGATGTGACTTGGTCCATACATTGTTTGGTTCTGGTTGCAGATCTCTCGAAGCAGGGAAATTTGTGCGAAGGAATAGCTACCGGACAAAACAACACTCTCCCGCTCCAATACATTTTAATTCTGTTGGAGTTTCTAACTTGTGTCAGGACCCACTCATTGTTGTAATCATTAGATTTAATAATGTCATATGGTGTAAATGTTGATTACATTATTATTTTGCAGCAGAGCAAAGACATTTCAGATCATTATTTGGTGTGCTGTTTAATATAGAATACTAGATATTCCATACAGCATAAAAGGATATACAGCATAAAGTGTTTCAAATTACAGAAAGTGTCAGTGTTATGGCTTTGTCCTGACCACTAGAAGTCCTGCTTGAGTTCATTGTTTTCACCTGTGCCTGGGTTCCTGTGTGTATATTTAAGTTGCCCTATTCATCAGTTTTTTGCTCAGTGTTCTCTTGCCATGACAGAGCCCTAGTCATTTTCTGGCTGGTCTGTTTGGATTTATCTGCAAACTGCATGTTTTTGGGTATGGTATCTTGTTTTGTCATTGCCAACTTAACCTTCTGTGTTTACCCTGGGTTTTTAGTATTTCTTGAGATTTTTTTGTTATCCAGTTTTGACCTTGCTATATTACATTTGGATTTTTGGACTCTTGAGATTTTGTGCCTTTGGAATCTTGTTTTTTGGTACCCAGTTAAACTTGCTTGGATTTACTTTTGTTTCTTAAGAATTCTCCTTTGACTATCTGCATTTTGAAGATTGTTTTTTAACACTACTCTATACAATAAGCGTTAAAAATATGGCTGGTTTTGTTACTGCAAACCGTTACTAATGTTAGCTAACTACAATAACTATTATGTAATGCTAAATATTAACTAAAACTGGCTTCATAAAAAACACTATTGACTATATTTATGATAGGTCAGCTAATGTGTTCAAATGCAGTAAATTCATAAATTTTCCAGCGATTGTGTTTGGAAAATGCTGAAATGAAAAGTGTTTCAGAACTATTAAATGTTTGGAACTATTCATTGCTCCATGACACGTCACTTCCTAATTTCCTTCTTTCAATAGCTGTTTTTGGAAGTATTGCAACTCCCTTTTCAATGCCTCTGGTTAAATAATATGAAAATCCCTACCCTTAATATGCAAATAAGCCCTAACAATAAGGGTGTACTCACACTAGGCACGGTTGCCTTGAACTGTGCAGAGCAGGATTGTCCCCACTCACCTCTTCAAGTACGCCAGAACACGATTTAACAAACCACGCCTGGGCAGGGTTCAGAGTGATCACAATGGTGAAATGAACCAGACTTTGGGGGTCAAATGCGCCCAGGCCTAGTTCAGAGTGCCTAGGTAAGTACACCATAAAACTGAATGTCTGTTAAACAAACTGGTTAAATAAAGGTATTTTAAATACAATGTATTTAAAATACCTTTAATTAGGGACATTTCTTAAATATTGCTATATGCAATTAGTCAACATGTCCTGTAATCACTTTTTTATTTAAGTGAAATCATTTAAACAGCAATTTCTTTCTCTCTCCTAATATTAAGAGGTGGATTACATATTTCTGCTTGAAAACATCCTTTGAATTCATAAATATATACTGTCACATACACAAGCCCAACTCTTTCTGTGTGCAGGTTTAATTTTTGCTTAATAATGGACCCTGTATGTTGTTTTTCTTCAATGTGAGCAGAGGAAAGAGGGGTGAGTCATTGTAACCTTACCCCACTGGGATCCAATCTGTGTAAAAAATAGCTATTGTGGAGTACAAAGGTTTTATTTGCAGGAATTTCATACAGCTGGGATAAAATAATAAGTGTGCATATTGTTTGCAACATCTCTGGCTGGTGCTTCATAAAAGATGAAAAATGATTATGAGTCAGATTAATTCCTGAAACATCTCACTCAATTACATGTCCCTTTCCTATGTATCCACTATTTATTTTAGACTTTTGTACATATTTACATCACTCTGTTTCTGAAATCAATAAAACCAACAAACAAACAAACACATTTAAGGAATATTCACTTGATTTTACAATTTAAAATATGTCTTGTGTGAAGGTGTGCAAAATCTGCCCAGCACCAAACAAAGCACAAGGGAATGCATGTGAAAATATCCAGTAGGTTGTACTATTTGACAACTGACGTCTGACCTCTGTGAGGAACAGGGGAGGTGTGTTAAAAAGAATTGATTGTTTTTGGTTTGTGAATGACTGTTTATACCATTTTATAACCCTGGCTTGACCTTCGATGACCCCTCTGTGAACCAATCGACAGAAAGCCTTGACCCATGCCCATTAAAGACAGCACTAATTATCAATGACGCTATTAAAATCATTCTTAGTCTGACAGCTTAGCAACACCAATTCTCAACACAAACAGTCATAATGACATAAATGCGTATTCAGCTGTGAGCTATGCCCTCTAACATCAAATATTCCAGTAAAAAATGTATTAATAGAGGTTTATAATAATAGAAGTTTCTCTTAGAATTCCTTTGACATCATACTTTTGAAAAAAGTTATCTTGATGACATTACGGCAACAAAAATGCAAATACAGAAGCCCTGCAAAAATATTCATACCCCTAGAACTTTTCTGTCATTACAACCACAAACTGGGATTTAGGTCTGGACTTTGACCTGGCCATTCTAACACATGAATATTTTTTGATCCCAACCATTCCATTGTAGCTCTGGCTGTATGTTTAGAGTCATTGTCTTGCTGGAAGGTGAATCTCCTACCCAGTCTCAAGTCTTTTGCAGCCTCCAACAGGTTTTCTTCCAGGATTGCCCTGTATTTAGCTCCATCCATCCATCCATCAACTCTGACCATCTTTCCTGTCCCTGCTGAAAAAAAGCATCCCCACAGCTGTGTTCAGGGTGACGAGCAGTGTTATTTTTCCGCCACACATAACGCTTTGCATTTAGGCCAGAAAGTTCAACTTTGGTCTCATCTGACCAGAGTACCTTCTTCCACATGTTTGCTGTGTCCCTTACAACTCTTGAGGCAAACTGCAAACGGGACTTCTTATGTCTTTCTAGCAACAATGGCTTTCTTCTAGCCACTCTTCCATAAAGCCCAGATTCTCCCACCTGAGCTGTGAATTTCTGCAGAGCAGAAGATTTCTTCCAAGAGCCTGAGACTGGCTCATCTCATTTATGATGCTGAAACAATGACCTACACTGTTTTCAAATAAATAATTCTTAGGACAAACTTAAATATTTATAAAAAATAATGAAAATACAGGTTCTTGGTAAGATATTTACAAATCACTCCCCATTTATAGGTGTATAAAGTGGCAAAAATTGTGTGGGCTAGGTGGAAAACAGTGGAATAGATACCATTATAACTTTTAGAATTTTTAAAGCTTAGAATTTTTTTTTAATTTAGAAGTTCTGAAATATTTTTTCATTCTCGTGAACAGACATAGATGTATCACAGTTCAAACACAAGCATAATGCCAGTTTAACTGAAGCTGTACCTAAGCAAAATCTTACCTCTTTTCCCTTATTTAGAAGATGGATTGCCTGAATACTGAACTGTGAAATGTGAAATCACAGCTCAATACATTGGCTGCAGCATTGATAGATGAAGCATTTAAGTCATCAATCTCACATCACCTGCTTTAATCTCATGCAGCAGTTGTGGTTTGTTGGTGTTGTTTTGATGCACCTAAAACTATTTGTATGAAATGAATTACAATACATATTTATCAGATAAAGACTGATCACCCGCTTCATGTATGAAGCAGACATGCACAGGAAAAGCATGGCAAGGGATGCAGTGTCTCGTTCTCATTCTCAGGGAACCATGGTTACATGAATGTTACCTTTTGAATAAAAACTTGCACTGCGTCCCCTAGAGGACACTGTGGGTAATGAAATACTAAGCAAAGCTCAGAGGATGGAGGCCTCGACTTATTGATTCTCCAAAGAGAGGAAGCCTAACTACACCCTAAATAAGAATAACCATCAAGGAGGCACATAAAGCACCAAGTAACATGATGCTGCTGTCTAGGTGGCAGAGACCTGAAGATAAGAGCTCTCTAAGTGATAGGAGGCGTAACAGCACCTCTTTGTACGGGCAGTATTCACATTTCCAATTCAGTTCATTTGTGATTTAAGAATGGCAGATGTTAGTTAACACAGAGTATGCTGTTGGCTTATGTGTATGTATGTGGCTGAAGTCTGAAGTGCTTTCCGGGATTGGCATCCTCTTTACATATTGTTGTCGGCGTCTTGGGTTCGACATCCTCTCACAATGCTGGATCATCTGTAGTCATCTTAAGATTCTGGATTCATACTGGAGCAGATGTAATGAAGCTACCCCAGGATTAATGTTCTGAGATAAAAACACAAAACAGAAAATAATTAGCGTACCTGTTGTTCATACCATTATAAGAATAAGAAGATAATCAAATGATTTTCATCTGAGGTAAAATGGAAATGCAAGGTGATGAGATGCATTATGAGAATGCTTGGCTAAAAATATGTGTCTTTAATCTAGATGAGCTGCGAGACAGTGTCTGGTACCCGAACAACAGGGTTTAGGAGCCAAATGCAATTCTACTTACAACCAGAAGTCCAAAGTTTTGTGAGCGTAAAGAGAATTTTGGCTTGTAGTGCAAGAGCAGGTCTGTTAAGTTTATAGGGGCTAACCCATTTAAGGTTTTATAAGTACGTAGTACTTTATAAGCAATATGCAATTTAACAGGTAACCAGTGTAGAAATGAAAAAATTGGGGTTATATGGTCATATTTCCTGGACCCGGTAAGAACTCTAGCTGGACTAACTATAGCTTGTTTATTAAGAATGCTGAACAGCCATGTAGAAGTGCATTACAATAGTCCAGTCTGGAGGTCATAACTGCATGAAAAAGCTTTTCTGCATCAAGAACAGATAGGATGTTACGCAGCTTAGCAATGTTTCTGTCAGGACTCCGGTCTGATCACCCCAGGGTTTGTTGTCCATGTGTCGTTGTTTTGTGTCGGAGCACGCTCTCTCTTTTGACAGCTCGCCACGTCCTCCATTGTCGTCTTATTCCCTGCCCTCTTGTTTTCTTCCTGCCCTTCCTCGTTTTTGTTAATCGCCAGCACCTGTTCACCGCTCATTATCTCCACTTTATTATTCCCTCGTGTTTTCCACCTGTTGTCAGATCGTCTTGGTTTTACCAGCTTCCTGACCGCAGTGGTTCATGTGTGCTGAAGCTGAACTGCCTCTTCGTTCCTGTTTACTTCTTTGATCTATTGTGAAATAAACTGAGTTATCGCAATTGGATCTCTCTTTTGTCGTTCGTAACAGTTTCTAAGGTGGAAGAAGGCAGTTTTTGTAAAACGTGCCAAATGATTTTCAAAAGACAAATTACTATCTAATTTGACATCCAAGTTTTTAACTGTATTAGATGAGTTGATGTTACATCCTTCTATTTGAAAATTGTGTTCAGAAAGTTAAATTCACTTGGGTTTGGTCCAATAAGTAATGTCTTATTTGAATTAGAAAAGAAAATTTTTACAGTCTGATAATTTAGATAAGGTAGGAATATCTTCTGGTCTTGATTTAACATATAGTTGAGTATTATTAGCGTAACAATGGAAAATAATCCCATGACTTCTAATAGTATTTCCAAGGGGCATAATGTGTAATGTGAATAGCAAAGGGCCATATTTCACTGGCATTAATTTTATATGATTCCCCATTAAAATGGTAGCGGTCAGACAAGTATGATCTTTTCTAATATTTTAGACATAAATGGGATATTTGCCGATAAAACCGATAAAACCACAAAATCATTAAGCAAGATATGTGTTTCAGCTTACATGGACATAATAAAAGTATATAAAACATAACATCTTATGGGACAGGGGTATAAGGGATTTTCAATAGTACAATGAACTTCACACACCATGCAAAAGTGGAATACATACATACATAAAATATATACAATAAAAAATATCAGAAGTTAACCATTTACAAAACCCTAAGCAAAGATTGATGTCAGCAGTTTCCCAGCAAGCAAGACACATGACAGTGACAAGGAACCAAAACTCTAATGATGTATAGATGGAGAATAAAACCTTGGGAAAAGCCAGGCTCAAACGGGAGGGCCAGTTCTCCTCTGGCACGTTAAAGCTGCAAGTTGTAACTTTCTTGGATATGAACAGAGTTGATTATAATGATTTATAGTTATTTATTTATAAGAAACAAATGGTTCTAATTACATTTGATAATATGTCAGGCACTGAAAAATTGTACCAACAGAAATGGCAAAGCATAATGTTACTAATTGCAGCCATAACATCACACTGCTGTCACTAAGCAGGGAAAAAAATATAGAAACTAACTAGGCTGAAAGTAGGCATGTATAACGATAGGTTTAATAAGGACGTCTATCAAATCCTGATGATCTGTCTCAGGGGTTGTTCCATCCAGTTACCCACCATCTGGTCTCATAGTTCAGATCCAGCTGACTACATGACCTTGGGGAATTGAAAGACAGACAGATTTAGTGTGGAGCCAGTACATCTGTTCTTGTGGGAAATGTCCCCGGTTCCGGTTTACCTAATTAAGCCTTGCTCAGTGCTTCATATGGCCTGGATCCTGAAACAGAATTCTGGTCTGATATGGTCTGAATTTTGACTGGAAATTCTCGCAGATACCATTTATTACCAGGAATGAGCATATCTGTGAAGACACCACCTTTTCCAGTATTTTTGAAAGGTAAATTTGAGATGGATCTGTAGTTTACTAGTTCCCTGGGATCAAGTGTTTTTTAATAAGGAGTCTGATAACAGCCAGTTTTGGGACATATCCCAACACCTCTATGTAGAGGATATATAATTTCCGGCAGCATCTCTTTCAGCAAACTGGTACATATAGTATCAATAATACATGTTGTTGATTTAGATCAGATGACGCTTTATCTTTGGTTAATTTAGCCACTGTGTCAAATAGATATCTAGGGTTGTGTTTATTTTCTTCTATTTTTCAAGATATGAAAAATAGGCAGATCTGGAGCTTTTAAGACCTTTCTGTAATGTGAAACTTTCTCCTTCCATGCTAAATGGAATACCTTCAGTTTTGTTTGCTTTCACCTCCAGTTTTGTTTGTTTCCATAGTTTAATAACTTAACTTAGTATAATAACTTTTAAAATTAAGAGAAGGCCTAGCAATACTTCAAGCCCAAAAGAACTACGGGAGGCTCACAGAGAACCTGCCACTCAGTACTGCTGCCTAGCCGATTTCGAAGAATGGAGGCCTCAGCATGATGACTATAAAATGAGAGAAGGCCAGGCTATATTCTATATTTAGCTTCCAAGGGGGCTCAAGGAGAGCCTAATAACTCTGAATTGTTATTCAGCAAAGCTATTTATTGCCTAACTGAGCTCTAAGGACAAAAGCCTCTACTCTAATAATGACTCTAAGTGAAAGGAGGCCTAACTATGTCCTACAGACAAAAGCAGCCAGGGGGCTCACATAGAGCCTAACAACCTAGCACAGCTATTATGCCGAGTTCAGAGAACGAGGCCTTGACTTAATGACTCTTCAAATAGAGAGGAGGCCTAATTGCACCCTAAATAAGAACAGCCACCAAGAAGGAACATAAGGCAACTAGATTGTGCTGGCTAGGTGGAGCTCTAAGGAGTGAAGGCCTCAAGAGGAGAAATCTCTAAGAAAGAGGTAGCCCAACAAAACCATTTTGTAAAGGCAGTAGCCAGGGAGACTTGCAGAGAGCCAAACAATCTGGCACTACTGTCTGGCTGAGCTCTTAAGATGGAGGCCCCATTATAACAACTCTCCAAAGCACAAGAAAGCCTAACTACATTCTACAATCAGGACAGCTTCCAAAGCAACTGCTATCCCAGCTGAGCAAGGAAGGATCTAGGAAGCAAAGGTCTCAAACATATAACTCTCAAAAAACAAGAAGAAGCCTTATTACCCTCCAGACCTTAAGCAGTAGCTAAAGAGGCTCAGAGAGCTTGACAGCTCAGAGCTACTAACCCAGCACAGCTCAAAAAGCAGAGGCATCAAGGTAGTGGCCCAGGGAGCTCACAGAGAGCCAGTGACTTGGCACACATGAGCCTCAGCATAATGACTCTCAATAGCAGTGGAGGCCTACTACATCCTACACTGACTGACCAAGAAGACTTCATAAAGCCTGTAACCAACCCTAGAAGTGGAGCTTCTAATGGCAGAGGTTTTAAAATGACAACAAAAAGAAATCTAATGACGCTTTCTCCTAGAAGACAGTGGCTAAGGAGGCCCAAAAAAAACCTAACAACTCAGCACTATGCTTCCTAAGTAAGAGAGATTAACTAACTGGTAATGCTGGCCAAGCAGAGTTATGGGGAGCTGAGGCCTCAGCAAATCAACTCTCCTAATGAGAGAAGGCCTAACGATGCTTCATATAAAGGCAGTAGCTAAAGAGCCTCATAAGGAGCCTAATAACACACCTATCAACATGTGCCAAATTGTCAGAAGGGCAGACGGTTTCCTCTCAACATAAGCACAATTTGCATATCAAAATGAATAGAGGTAGAATCTAGAATCTAGAAATTTGGCATATAGTCTTACTAATATTACTAATTACTAATTTGACTAACTGGGGCCCAGGTCAGGAAGCAGACGGACTGGCTTAACCAACATAATTTGCAACACATAGAATCACCTAAATGCTATAATATACAATATACTATATAATATAACAATTATATGGCAATTTAATCAATGTTAAACAAATAAAAAAGGTACATAATAGAGACATACAATTAATAAAGCTTGGGTTGCTGAATATTAGAGCTCTCTCTACAAGAGCATTTTTTATTAATGTTATGATCACAGATCAAAACCTAGATGTGCTCTGCTTGACAGAAACATTGCTAAAACGGGATGATTACATTACATTAAATGAGTCAATCCCCCAAAATTACAAAAAGACATTTCAGATCATTATCTGTTGTCCTGTAAAATACATTTACCTATGGCAGCAAAGTCACCTACTCGCTATAAATACAGTAGAACTATAAATTCTACTACTAAAGATTCTCTTGTCAAAAATCTACCTGCACTGTCTTTATTCACTAACATAATGGATGACTCTGAAGACCTTGACAGCGCAACAGAAAATGTTAACTCCCTATTTTCTAACACCTTAGACATAGTCGCTCCTCTACGGTTAAAAAAAGATTAGGGACAACAGTCCAACACCGTGGTATAATGAGCATACCCACGCTCTGAAAAGAACAGCCCGGAAAATGGAACGCAACTGGAAGAAACAAAACTGGAGGTATTTCGGATAGCATGGAAGGAGAATGTTTCAAATTATAGAAAGGCCTTAAAAAGCTCCAGATCTGCCTACTTTTCAAAT
>JAZGTI010006013.1:0-24218 GCA_036877585.1 Botia kubotai | reverse complement strand
TTTGTTGAGTTTGGCTGTTACCTTTCTCTGCAGGTGCAGTGTTGGTTCGTTATGTCAAGTGGCTGTGTGGAAGATGTCCACCCTTTCTACGACTAATATCACTGATGTTGGTCATGGTAAGAACCCAGTCTTCCTTTTACTATTTACTTTAATGTATAAATGTAAACATTCACATACAGAAAACAGATGAAATTCTGAAGCTCATTTTGAGAATTATGGGCCTTCAAACTTGTGCTTTTGTCATTCATGTTTTTCAGTATATAATAATAGAACTTAATAGAAGTATATAATAATTTAAACCTGTTTTTTATATATTTTAATAATAACTTATAAAACCGTGCTAATGTCTTATTCTTAAGGACGTTCTTGTGTGTGTGATGTTTGTATTATAAGTAAAGACTACAGTTATCTACAGTACATGGAGAATCTGGGTTCCATAAGTGTGTGTGTGTACACACGGCTGGTGGTTGTGTTAATTGTGATGGTCATTCATGTGTGTGTGTGTGTGTGTGTGTGTAGGGGACTCTCTGTGCTGTGTTAGCGGAGAGGGTCCTTCAGCAGGGATGGCAGAAGTGAAACAGGAGAGCCAGGCTTCTCTCAGTCATACTGCCTTATACAACACTTCACACAATGAGCTGAACGACACACAGCTCATGGAGCCCAGTGACATCAAGGTGTTCCCCTCTGAGGACACATCTGTACCAGGTGAGGCTAAGTGTGTGTGTGTGCAATTTGTGTATCTTAATGGTTGGAAAAAACTGCAGGGTATTTGTGGCAGGAATACTGTATGTTGACTCACCAATTTTTCACACCGATTACAATCTCAGTGTTTATGGTAACAAAACACTGAGATTGTTTATGCCCTGGGTCTTAAGTGTGCTTATTACATAAGCTAGGCCGTGTGACTTAAATTACTGTTCTGGAGCATGTGCAAACATGCATGCCACCATGTGTTTACGCATATGTGTGTTTTTCCTCAACTGTTATGAATGATCTGGCTTAACTGGTTCAAGTATTTGCAAATGCAGTTGTGGAGTGTACATATATATATGTGTGTGTATGTGTTTGTGTGTGTGTACATTAACTTCTGATTTGTGATCAGATTTCAAAGAAGGTCTTTGATTTAGTCATATCATACATCACTTACCGTCATTGTTACATTATTGCATGATGGTTCCCAAAAGTACAAAAATGTAAAAAAAATATCCATATTATTCTTAACCACATGATTATGGTCTTTGAAAACTTTTGTTTTAGCCCGGCATTTGATTGACAGGTTTACACTACAAATTTACTGTTGTCACATGCATTGTCAACTGTTTGGAGTGATAAGATTACAATGAAGTATATATAGACATGTAACGTGTGTGTGTGTGTGCACAGAGGGTCAGCCAGTGAAGAGGAAGAAGGGCCCTGCTCCCAAGATGCTGGGGAATGAGGTGTGTAGTGTGTGTGGAGACAAAGCATCAGGCTTTCATTACAATGTTCTGAGCTGTGAGGGCTGTAAAGGTTTCTTCAGACGCAGCGTGATCAAAGGAGCTCAGTACACCTGCAAGAACTCCGGCCGCTGCGAGATGGACATGTACATGCGCCGCAAGTGTCAGCAGTGCCGCCTGCGGAAGTGCAGGGAGGCGGGAATGCTGGAGCAATGTGAGTGAATCACCAATCAGAGGTCATCTGCCTTTTCCTTTCCAGGGATGTAAAACCACATACGTTAGAGTGAAATTCACCTTCAATGCTAAAGTGCCCAAATTGTTTGGTTAGTTTGTATGTTTTAATAATAAAAAAAAATCACTTAAATAAATTAAAACTTTAAAAACTAAAAAAAGGACAAAAACACTTTTAAAACTTGCCTTTATACACCTGGTATAAATGTCTCACCTTTCATGTGTTTGCGTTTTAGTTTGACTTTTTCTGATTTGTTTACATTTATTTGACATGTTTGTCCTTAAATCCACCTTTTCATATTTCTCTGACACACTCCATCCATACAGTTATCAACACATATTTATCTTATGTGTGTATATCACGTCTTGATCGTTGTTGTGTTTATAGTTATATGGTTATTCGATAACTTCTGTGTCGTTCTGCTAGGCGTGTTGTCAGAAGAGCAGATCCGACTGAAGAAGATGAAAAAACAGGAAGAAGAGACCGCACGTACATCTGCTGTGGCCACGCCCAGCCCCGCCCCCGAGATGCCCCCTTTGGCTCCTGAACAGCAGGAGATGATTGAAAAGCTGGTGTCCATGCAGAAACAGTGCAACAAACGCTCCTTCCTGGACCGACCCAAAGTCACTGTAAGTGACTCAGCAAGTATACTGTATTAGCTTCATGTATGATAAGAGTATAGAGGGTGTTTAATGTCAGTTAATTTTTAAATTCTGACCTATGCTAAACTTAGTTTTCTGCTGAACCATGTTTTCTAATCACTGTGACAGTAAGGCAACTATAAAAGCAAAGCCTGATTTATTTCCACAGTGACTTAAATCATTTAAAGTTTTTCAGCTCTTTTGTAATACATAATAACATCTTTAAGGGGGAATGTCGGAGTGTAGTTTCCTTTAGGCACTTTATAACAGATGCGGTCTGTCTTTATGGATCTGGCTGGTCTGCTTTATGTCTGAATCATTGATTCAGCCACTGGTCCGATGCGTTTACATCTAGTTTTGTTGTTTCTCAGCCGTGGCCGCAGAGTCAGGACCCACTTAACCGCGAGGTTCGACAGCAGCGGTTTGCTCATTTCACCGAGCTGGCCATCATGTCCGTGCAGGAGATTGTGGACTTTGCTAAACAGCTGCCTGGCTTCCTGGAGCTCACCCGAGAGGACCAGATCGCCCTGCTGAAGACCTCCACTATTGAGGTTCGTCTGAATGACCTCTAGCACACTTTCTTTGTGGTCATGGTTCTGTTATTGTTGTTTTTGAGTGTGCAGATGGAGCACTATTGTTCGGAAGGCTTGTTTCTTCAGTGTTCATTTCTAAATATGTTGCTCTGTTTTAGGCAAAAAGCATTTAGATGTTTAACAGTGAGAGTAGGTGACAAAATCTGTGATATTTTGCACTCTACAGTCTCATAAAGAGAAATATATTATATTTACAGTTATGCATTTGGCAGATGCTTTTATCCAAAGCAACTTAAAGTGCATTCAAGTTGTACATTTTATCAGTACGTGTTCCCTGAGAACCAAACTCACAACCTTTTGCGATGCTAATGCAATGCTCTACCAGCTGAGCTACAGGAACTACAGGAGCACTTATACTACATAGATACTACATGGTAACAATGTTGTTTTGCTTGGACAAACCAAACACAGCCTGTGTGTGGACCAGAGCTTGCTGCTTATTTTAGAGATACGTCGAGGCCAAAGCGGCAACTTTAATTTCTCTTGCAGATCATGCTGCTAGAGACCTCCAGACGGTACAACCCGGCGATAGACAGCATCACCTTCCTCAAAGACTTCAGCTATAATAAGGAGGATTTTGCTAAAGCAGGTATGACATGCTGTTGAGAAGCAGGTTATTGTCTGATGTCTACAAGATTGAAGAGTGAAGAATGTTATTTGACACAGTTCAAGCCTGTTGATGATATTGTGTGTGAATTTGTCTGGAGGTTTTGGTGTTTATGCCCTAAAAGGACCTTTGTCCTCTCTGGCTTCTCTGCAGGGCTGCAGTTTGAGTTCATCAACCCCATCTTTGAGTTCTCTAAGGGAATGAATGACCTGCACCTGGATGAGGCAGAGTACGCCTTGCTCATCGCCATCAACATTTTCTCAGCAGGTCAGTTTGAAACTTGCACTTTTATTGAGTATCATCTGTCTTTTTTTCCTTTAATTTCATAAGACTTTGTTTCCTTTTAGACTGCATGCCATTTTAACAAATGAAAGAATAAAATGAACAAAAGGACCATAAATCCAATAGGGTTTTTCTGATATGATTACAATAGCATCAGCTATAGAAGACTCTTTATATGCAGTTTGCCAAGCTTATCTTATCAATAAATCTTAATAAAATATGATAGATAGTGGCATTCATGACATTCATTGACGTTTATCAGTTATACAAAATTTTTCCTTTTGTTTTGCTTTAGTAATACCTACAGAAAGCTATTTTTATTGACCCATTAGTTTTTGTTACGGCAGATACTAGTTTATTGTGTGTGATTTAGGCTTATTCTTCCTACGGTTCCTCTCAAGGCACATGCTCACAAACTTAATGAGATGAAGCGCCATCTATTGGTTTCAATCGCTGTTCAATCACTTTTCTTGTCTTTTGTGTGTCAGACCGACCCAACGTGCAGGATCACGATTTAGTGGAAAGACTACAGCAGCCTTATGTGGATGCCCTCCACTCGTACATCCGAATTAAACGACCCAATGTGAGTAAAACATTTCTCAGAGAACAAACATTTCAAAGCATTTAAAGAATTTGTGCTCTTTAATGAGCAATAGTTCAGCATATCCACTAAAATTGTGTTTTCTTGTGGCATTTGTTTATTCTTAAGTCATATCTATGTAAGATATAGTAAATAATTTTATAGTCAATAACTTAAACTTTTATAATAAACAATGGTTATTCTGATATATAGTGTATAGTTTGTATGTTGCATACTTTGTCACTAGGTGGCACTGACGATTCTACACTTGCACTGATATCTTACAGTTGTAATGGACCATAACACTGTAATGGACTGTTATGGTATGTTGCTAATGAATTCACTATTGTTTCATATCACCTGAAGGATCATTTGATGTTTCCCCGGATGTTAATGAAGCTGGTCAGCCTACGCACACTGAGCAGCGTCCACTCAGAACAGGTCTTTGCTCTGCGCCTTCAAGACAAGAAACTCCCACCTCTGCTTTCTGAAATATGGGATGTTCATGAGTGAGTTGGTGCTCCGCCCCCAGGACAAAATGAGCCAATGAAACATGGTCGGGGTGGGGGGTGGTGAGCTTGGCTCTACAGACCAAGCACAAGTGCAGTGACTGACCTCATATTGTCCCCAAGGGCCTAAAATGTCTCCCATTCTGGTGTGTAGCCAGCCATAAGAGTTCTGGCGTCATAGTTCTCTTCCGTATACATTTTGGACCCAGTGGTTGGTGGGCTGCTTCAATTTGAATGTGTTTTTGATAGACTGTGTGGCCAGAAGTGGCTCAAGGACCGTTCAGAACCAGTAATGGCTATTTGACCATCGTTTGAGTTCGGGGATCTGGATGTGTGATTTTTTTTTCAAAGACTTGCTTGCTGGTGTAAATGGCCTCAAACATGTGATCATGGGATTTTTTTGTGTTGTTTATACTATAATATTTCCAGTACCAAGAGCTTTTTGCAGGTTTTGGCAATGATTTGTACTCTGATTCTTTAAAATGGGTCCCCATTACAAAATGTTTATTTTACAGTGTTTTGTGGTTCCACTCTGGTTGATTGGTTGGATATGAATCAACCGTATGAATCTTACATTACGAATATGCATAGATCATGCACAGCATTAGAGGCACAGTTCTCCGCTCATACCCGCTCATTTAATTTTTTTTAACATTACATAACGTTTGATGTGTTTAGTCCTTTAATTAACATTAAAATGCAGTCTCCTGCTAACACCTCAATGTTTTGTTGAAGGTTTGTGTGGATTAAACCAATCTTTACCAATGCAAGCATTGGCGATTTTAAAACCCATGCTACACTGACCCAGCAGGTCCCAGAAAAACAAGGAAGTTTGTTGTCTGCTAGTTGTTTTGGATTATTTAAATGGCTGATTGTATGAGAAAATTCAGCAAACCAAGCCAATGTTTTGGATTAGTCTGGGTCAATGTGGCATGTTGTTGGCAGGGATCAGTACTGTAGGAGTCACTGGAGCTTCTAACCCAAACCAGCGTGCTGCTTAACTCATAGTGACTACTGAGTGACTGAGGATTCAGTGAAAACATAATGCTGACCATGATTTAATTTGTTTCATTAGATAATGCTACGTTCCTACAATCTTCAAGCCAGCGTGATGCTTTCTCCTTGCGGACTAATACTTAGGCATTGCACTGTTATTTTGGGTGGATGATTGATATAGTTTTTCAAAATTGCTCTCAGTTTCAACACACTTTATGTATAGAGACTTTATTTGGTGCTTTAAAATGTGTTTTGTTTGTCCTTGTATGCAACGAACTCAGAGTAATAACAGAAATAAATATATAAATATTCCAAGACCAAACAAATGATTGAAAGTAACCGATAACTTGGGCCCTTAATATTGTATTTGTTGCATTGTTGTCTTTGCGTTGCATTTTAATATTGTCTTTGCTTCTGTAGAGACTATAGATTTGCTTCTCTTTAACCAAATTTTGTTGTCCTTCAATTACACATGAGAATATTGTCCTTATTCAAGAGATATTAACAATGCAACCATTAAATCATTTAGGTATAAACAGAGCTCTGAAATACGGGACTGGGCAAATAGAAGAACTTGTATGTATAGATCCAGAGTCTTGCCTCACATTGTAACAGTGCAAATAACTGACAAGTGTGACCACAAAACTTTTGTGATAGACATGGGTTCTGAATTTATACATTTTGAAAACTAACATTTTAATTAAATTACACAGTTGGCTTGCTGTGGCATTATCTGTCAACTGTGATATTTTTGAGACTTTGAAGCTGAGTGAGATAGATTCACACATGCATAGATTTGTCTGACGTGAAGTCATACCCGTGTGTATTTTCTTCTGTTGCTGCCTCTTTGTGTCAGGTAGGGAAACCGTTTATCTGTGGCTATGTTCATAAATTGTTATCCTCATGCTTTTTGTTTATCATAAAGTCTGTCTGTTTTTTTGAGCGCATTTTACCACAAAAGTAATTTCAAATCTTCCACAAGGGCTTCAAAATACAAGGGTATTAATGGAGGCAATGACCCATTAAATGACAGAGCAGCCAAACTAAGACTTACAGCTGGTGTAAAATCAGTTGAATGACACATTGAAAGGGTTTTATTTGTTGGTCTGTCCGTGGTGAAGAAAACATTTCTTATATGTGCAAATAACGTGATGAGGGGAATATAGTCAAAGTAATGAACGTTTACCATCTCTGTGTAAACCTTTTTCTCTCCAGACTGAGGCAGTGGTGTAGTTGTCCTCTATCAGAAATGTTACCACAGCAGTCAAGTGTGTAACGCAAAGTTGATTGTAGTTATAATTTATTTGTACCGTCAGTTTTTGTTCTGACTAACTTAGTCTTTGATAGAGAGTCCCTGAATGAGGCTGTCATAGAAACGCAACCTAATTTTTATGCCTTAAGTTCTTGGATATGCTGCTTTATATGTATACGTTAAAAGTAGACTAAATTTATTGTTCTGTGAGAGTATATATTTGTCTGATAAAAATTCTGAAAAGCGTAGATGACTAAAAGCTGCAACTATTCTTTATACACAAATGCATTGACCTAAAACAGGGAACCTACATATTGTTTCTGTCTTTCTATTGTTCTGCTGTTTTTTTTTTAATAGATCAGGGTTGACCCTGTAAATAAATAATGAATCTGAGCACGGAATGTTTGCGTCAGTGATCTGTCATTAGCGTTTGTGTTATGTAACATTTGTGTTAAGCACAAATCTTTCAGCAGTATTGCATTGACATAAAACCAACCCCTCTCAGCAATATGCAAATGTTGAACATTCGTTGGTGCAGCTGTCTGGAAAAAAATAACCTTGCAATTTATCAATTCTTTAGAACTATGATTTCCAACCAGGGTATATATACCTTGTAGGGATACGTGGAAAGATTTTGCTTTGTAAAACCTATAAAGTAAAGACGTTTAGTCTTTTTATTAGTACTGTAATACTTATTATAACATTGGGGCTGTCAAAAGATTTAAATAATTGTGTAGTTAATGCACTAAGCTCCTTTCAAAGGACAGAAATAATAGAACTGTGTTTTTGGTTCGCTCATGGGTGTTTTTTTATACTTAAGCTTTGGATGATAATTAAAGTCTACCATGACAACCAAAAACTAAATCATGTTGCTTTTTGTTCACTGTTGGGGAGGTCTTTCTGAGAAAAATTTTCTCCATTATAGGCCCCACAACAGTCAAAACTTTATAGACAAAGAAGTTACGACGTCTTGAATAGATGAATAGAAAATCTGACTGATAAATTTGCTTTTTACAGCATTTTATACGACATTGATTTATATTTTAAATTTTAATACTGTTCATTTGAATAAAGCTGATATAGCTGATATTGAATGGTATCTAATATAATATGAAAGGAACACGTTTCTATTTGGGTATAGATCAAGGGGCATAACTAATGGGACTGTGGGCATAAGACTAACATGTTAAAGATGTTTTTGCTTTCAAACCTGCTCCCTGTTGTCATTATCAACAAATAAACGTAAGAAAGAACAACAATCGTTCTTTATAATTAATTCAGGTGTCTAACTGTAGGCGTAAAGGAATGTACGTGTGTCCACCCCTCTGGAGGACGGAATGGTACAGTCCGGCTGTAAGACAGAACTCTCACGCTGGGTTAGTTCACTGACAAGTCTACTCGTACAGCGAGAGGTTGAGCATCTCTCATCCATAGACACAATCATCGCTGCATCACTGAGCACCACAAATGAATGTGAGGTCGTAGCGTCGTGTCACCATCAGATAATGTGCTATGGTTGTTTGTAGAGATGTATGTATGTTGAGAAGGTATTCTTCAGCAGTAACGGCTACAGGCAGCAGCAGTGGCGTTTGCTACCGGAGGTCAGTATCTCCGTTATTCCTGTTCCGTCGTCTATAGTGCTAATACCTTATGAATGATTTGGCTTTGGACCAGTGCGGCAATGATCAGATAGATGGATACGCTGCTGGTCGTGTAAGGAGCTTTGACAGCTAGCTAAGAGCCGCTATTTGATGGTGTTAGCTACGCTACAGCAGCTGTGTTTACTGATGTGACCGATTATTACTGTTTGCTTTATAAAGATGTGTTTGCGTCTCTGTTTTTCTTGTCAGATCACCTCGTTTACAAAAATGCCGTACAATTTGTCGCCTGGCAAATCTCTGATTTAGTTTAAGCCTTTGGTATTTAGAACATTTGACCACATCACCATCTCAGGCAAACAAATGTTTTGATCCTTTTCATTTGACGCTTAACAAGGAAATGTCAAATCAAAGCCCGTTTGTTTTTCTCCTGAGGGATGTAGGATGTAGTGACGCAGTCATGACGAGGCGATGCAAGAAAAGCTCGTCCTATGATATACCTGGAATGAAGCTTTATGTCGTGAGTAAGGTGATTTTAGTGTTGTTTAGTGATTTAGTGTTGTTTGTCTCCTGCCTGACGTATGAGACAGCCCTCAGTTTTGTAGCGTGTTTCCTGTCACTGTTTACAAACCATCCTCTATATTCAATTATTTATGCCTGAATCGTAAAGTTGCGCTTCGGATCATCAGTATATTATAAGCACTGCTTCAGGTGTAGAAGTGAAATTCTGGTGTTTGGTTGTTCAAAATCCTGCAGGATTATTTTTACGCGGAAGGTTTAATTATATTCAGTGTTAAGTATTGAGCTGTGCTCACTTATAAATCAAAAGGTCAGCTAAGAGGCCAGTGGAACAAGCACCTGTAGAAATGAGCTCCATGAGTATGTCTATTCAGTGACTTTTAGAGTACTGCCATTTTTACACATAATTGACATTATGAAGTTTGTTAATGGAAATGAGTGAGTCTCAGCTGCAGCTCTCCATTAAGATTTAATGTTGAATTATGAAGGAGTTTAATGAGTTTAATCTTTACTTAAACATTTCATTTTATTATGTTCGCCTTCTTGTTTGTAAGTTGCTCTCCTGTATTGGCTGATATTCATGCATACATGCATCTAGATACTATTGTCAAAAAAAAAAGTAATTTGCTATTACCTGAACTTTCCAGGCTCTGTGTACCTGAGTTATCTTTCTTCCTGTGTATTTTATATATTGGTTTCTTTTACGTCAGCAATGCCAGCAGAGGTAATTGCAGTGTTATAGCTGACTAATACATTTTATATTGATATTTCGATGTTTGCTAGTGCATAACCAGCTGCTTGTTATATTGAAGACATGATTAAATTGGACCTGCTTCTGGATGTGCTCCCAGTGGAGCTGTGTAAATGATGCTTTGACTCCACATGTGTGTGACACAGTGTGGAATGGGCAGATAAGATAAGTTCTTTGATCTGATTTGGCCTCTGCCACATATATATATAATAATACTGTTTAATGAATCACCACTGGCTATCACAGTTTACTCTGTATTTCCCTACAACTGGAGCTAATATTACAATCAAACTAGCATATCTAATGCTATAGTAATAAACAGGGTTATTATGGTTAATTGAACTGAAACTAAAATGAAATGTCTAAAAAAATAACTTTAAAACAGAAATTAGAATTAAAATAAAAAAGGAACGAAACCAAAATGAACTAATGTACTGACTTATCAAGCCTGATAAACATGGCCAGATGTTTGTGTAATTCAGCTTAAGGTACAAAACCATGAATGTAGGTTGGGTTGCTTCAGTGTAAATGGTTCTTGAATCTGATCTGGGTTCAGACATAACTCATCTATGTGCTGTTCTGTTGCATCACGCCGCATTGTTTCATTGTTTATTGTTTCCAGTGTGGATTGAAAAAAATGCTCAGATCTTGTGACGTCACACCTGGTTGGGACATTGTGTTAGGCAGTAACTCGGCCATAACCCGTCAGGTCAGATGTGTGATTATTGCTAATCTATTTGAAATTATTCCTGTACTGGGAAGTTAGGATCATACCACACTTCACAATAACATGCTGCAAACCAGCTGTGAAAACCCTTATCCAAGTCACTGAACCTTAAAAAGTCCTGAGAGAGTCTCAGGACGTGATGTACGCTCTAATATATAACCTGCAGTCTGTATGAGAACTATAAAAGGCAGCCATTGTGTTTTGCTCTAGAAGCAGAATTATTTGATGCTAAGTTTGTTAGGAAAGAGCACCTTCATAAATCAAAGTGAATGTCATGTTCCTCTTGCAAAATAAAGACAAACATCATTATTCTTGCTTGGTTATATGAACCTTTCATTTTGTGTGTATGTGAATGATAATACCAAGAAAGTAACTATTTGTCTTGTGGGTGGAGAAAGTCACAAGTTGCTTTATGGGCTTTAAGCACGTTTGCAAACAGCGCGTTTTATTTCTGTATTTTAGGAGCGTTAACGCAATAGCTCAGCTTTATACTCTCTTAAACACGCTTCATCTTTATAGCCCACGTATGGAACAAGATTATCAAAGACTATAGTGTGTTTTGAAGGAAAATGGTGTGGATCATTTTACTTTTGTGTTAATAACTTGGCCTAACTTTATTGGCTAGTATTACCTACAATAGTGTGGATATATTGTTTAAGTGACAATAAACATAAAAGAAAACAAATGATGCAGAAAATGTAAACAGCAGGTAATAATGCTAATTTAATTCAGACGCAGTTGCAATACAAGATTAAAAACATTAGTAAATGTTGAAACAATGAATCAAGCTGTACAAAGGTGTGTGCTGTGCAAACATAGCTGTAGTGTTCTAGTCAGCGTAGTAAGAGATAGTTATGTTAAGTAGTTAACATTAGACTAGTTATTTTAAAGTTGCAATCCATAGCTTTTTTTGGTAAAAAATATATATGTTGTTGAGCAAGTAGTCCAGTTTCCAGGAAATGTCTGTCTGGTTTCATTTGACTTCAACATACATAAAAATATGTAAAGCAACCAGCAGTTTTTTGTTACAAACAGAGATTGCGCTAGAGAGGCAAACGTTATTGATTGCAGTTTTAAGTATATATGGCTTAGTTTATAGTTTATATAAGGTTTTGTTTAAAAATTAACAAAAATAGTAACATTACATTTTATAAATATGTAATTGTCTTATTTCATGTTTGTGTTTTTTAATGTTAAGACATTCTAGTAAAAAAACTATTTATCATATTTTGGTCAAACTGGCTGAAAAGCTTTTAAAATCATGAAGCAGTAAACAACAGGGCATACAGCCTCAGGTTTCAGAGAAAGCTTTTAGGAGACACATCTCTTAAAGTGCTGTCATCACTGATTGTGGGGTAGAGAGAAAAACACTCCTACTTGAAATACCAAGTATGAGTTTTTTTTACAACATGTTTGGGTGTACACGTACGGTTATCTCTAATGGACAGTAGCATCTCTTCACTTGATTCTGGCTCTCTGCAGTAACACGACTAATTGAGTTCTGACAACACGGTTCATTTAAGATGATTTTGTGCTCCTGCTTCCTGAAGCAGATAAAAACTTCAGTCAGATTTGTGTTAAATAGATTTTCTTTGTGATTTCTAAGAAACCAAGACAAGATTTCTTCATTTTTCCGGATTTAAAGAATTAATCAGCCTTGTTCATTGTTCATTGTGTTATGTCTTTATGGTGATTGGGACAGTGATTGTTTAGAACAGCCGTCACAGCTGTGCCCACAAAAGTATTAGATAAAGATATTGGTTTCCACGGCGACAGTGTGGCATCTCATTACCAGGCTGATTGTAGAGTCATGAGGCTGGAGTGCTATGATTGACAGCCTAGTAGATCATGTTACATTTCCCACAGACATGCTGGAGGTGATCAGATCTCAGATAATTGTCCAGATGGTTAAGTAACAGAATGTCACTTACCTGTGCATTATTTGTTGAACCGCTTCTCTAACGCTCGCTGTAGTTCCTCCACCAGAAGGAGTTGTTCTTGCACACCACAGACTGCAATGATTGGACATTGGACAGCCAACTCATAGGCCTGATTGGACCATGACTTAAAGACACTCCTGAAACAGAGATGGAGAAAAAGAAACCGTGTCCCCGCCTCTTGGACTATCTAGTGGTAGTTGGAGCCAGGTAAGGCAGATGTGTGTGTGTGTGTGTGTGTGTGTGGTTCAGATGTGTACTTCTGTAGGTGCTGAAGAACATCATTGACAGATGAATTGAATCAATTGATTGTATGTTATGTTGTGCAGTTGTGTTCCATGTGCCTCTGTTACTGTTTCCTGTTAACTGTTGTTATACTGGATATGAATTATCAATCGTATTCCAAATAAACTAACATTTACAGCTTCATTAAGTCACATCTGTAAGTTTTATAGTTTTGTAAACAAACTACCCCCAGGAACCAACTTACCGGTCACTGCCCTCACCGATAAACGTCAAATGATACAAAGCGTCTTTAAAGAACTCCAGCACTGAGGCTGAGAAATGTTTTGTGTCTTTCCTTATCAGGCAGCCCAGCAGTGACAGCGTGGCTCAGACACCTCAGCTATTGAGGCGCTACCCGCTGGAGGACCACGCCGACTTCCCTCTGCCGCCCGATGTTGTGTTCTTCTGCCAGCCCGAGGGCTGCCTGAGCGCCCGCCAGCGCCGGGTCAGCCTTCGTGACGACACCTCTTTCGTCTTCACCCTCACTGACAAAGACTCTGGCGTCACTCGCTATGGAATCTGTCTCAACTTTTACCGCTCTTTCCAGAAGGGGCATCACCACCCTCGAGCCGAGGGAAAAGGTCAGAGGTTGTTTTGTTGCAAGATTAAGTTTGTGGGGCAGAACCGGGACATCACATCTAATTGGTCATTCAGCTGGTTGGTCAATGTCTCTTTACGGAATATTGCATAAGAAAATGCAGGAAATAGCACGATTTTCCTGTAATATGTGCTCATTTTTCAGTAAACAAACATTTGAATCAAACACTTGAATCAAAGCAAACATTTATCACCGTCAACTGAAAAGAGGATTGGTCAGTTACATTTTTAAGGCGGAGCTTAGCAAAGGGTCAGTTCAAATAATTGCTGGCCTGGTTGTGATGACCTAGTGTAAACTCATTTACTTAATTTACTTAATTAATAGGTTGTTTTCTTGCACAGGAGAGAAACCCCTCCAGCTAGACCCTGCAGTGGAAGCTACAGAAAAATCAGACCCCTCCACATTGATTCTCCCTGAGGAACCCGCAGCGCCCCCTACAGAAGATGGGACTTTGCCACCAGGCGAGTTTACTAATAGCGGAAAGTCGCCAAGGTGCAAACGTTCTGGCCGGCAGGCACCCCAGAACCAGAATAGCACGTTAACGTCTCTGTGTATTTTGAGCCACTACCCGTTCTTCTCTGCGGTCAGGGAGTGTCTGTACATCCTCAAGCGTATGGTGGACTGCTGCAGCCAACGGCTCAACCAGAGACCTGGTGCTGGCAAGCCCATGCAACGGTGAGGACAGACCTATTTATTCTTCACTGTAGATTGTCGCAACCCTTGTAACTTCCCCCTGAGATCCAGCAAGATAATATTTGTGCACAGAAGCCACGTCTTCTCATTTTGATGTTTATGATCTTATGCCGATATGACGTGTCAAATACTGCAATGGTTGCCACAGATGCTTACAAAGGCCAAATAATGCATATGAATTTAAAGCTGCAATCTGTAACTTACCACTGAGAGTCAGAGTAAGATAAGGAGTTTGGAACTATCTCTATTTTTAAGCAACACAAGACCTTGGCAGTCTCACAAACTTTGAAAATGGAAAAATGCCAAAATGGAGAACCTGCTGCATTGGTGACTAGTGACTTAGTGACATAAATACACTCATCATGAGTCATCATGTACTTACCCGTGTGTGTAGACACGACTCGGCCACTCAACCTTATAATGACAAAACACACCAAATGCTGTTCAGTTCTCACCTAGACACTCTGTGGGAGAATAGGGATGCTAGTTCTGATGCTATTCTGATGCTAAAACTGTGATTGGATAGAGAGTAGACCGAGTCTTTATGAGCATCTGTGACACTAAACAGGCCAGTCTTAATATGGAACAGTGTTGGAACAATGTAGGTTAACGAAGACATCTCAGTGGTTTTGACACTTCAGATTGGCGCTAGACGGAAAAGGATAAAGACAAGTAGAGTGAAATGTAGAGGGAGAGAGAGAGGACAAAAAGATGGTAAGATGGATCGCAGTGTGTGTGGAGCTGGAGGAGACAGACTGCTGGCAGATTGAGGTCACTGAATGTTCTCAGACGAACCAATTATGACTTACTGCTGTACCACAGTCTGCTCAGTCTGGATCTTCTGGGGTGGAGACTGTGGCTGTGTGTTTGAGCTCTGATGAGCTGAACTGTTATTTAAATTGGACAGTTGGCACCATGTGACAACATACCAAAATTGTTTATTGCACAAAAGTCCATGAAATATCCTGAAACGAAAACGTTGCGTTGTAACAAAAGCGCACACATCCGCTTTAAAATGCACAAGCTTTATCAAAAACAATATATATGAAAGAACAGACTGCTTACTGTGTGATATGACAAGAGAAAACCTAAAAGTACAACAGGAGATAATTAAACCAATTAACAAAACGTAGTTTAATACTGTTAAATTTGAAACGTGACGCAAAGTAAACAGATTAAAAAAAGAGGAAAGGAGTGGGTCTGTTGTATAGTTTGTGTATCTTGTATCTTCCCACTCATCTATTTGTTTACATCTGAGGTAACAGGTGCTGTTTGTGCACAGTGTGACAATTGAAAATTAATTTGTCTTTTTGCATACACACAGACAAACGCTAATCTAGCACTCGGTGTATGTGTGTGATTCTCTCCACCAGGGACACAATGTGGCGTGTGTTTACAGGAGCTCTCTCTGTAGAGGAGAAGGGCAGTCTGGTTTTACAGGACCTGAAGGAGATCGAGTCGTGGGTATATCGGCTGCTGCGCTCCCCGGTGCCTGTTGCCGGTCAGCGGCGTGTTGATGTAGAAGTTCTTCCTCATGAGCTGCAACCTGTGCTGACCTTTGCCCTTCCTGACCCCTCCCGATTCAGCATCGTAGACTTCCCTCTCCACCTGCCCCTGGAGCTACTAGGGGTAGATGCTTGTCTGCAGGTCCTGGCCTGCATGCTCCTGGAACACAAGGTATGGATGGGCACGGATCCATAAAACAGTGATATCAGATGGCCTATAAAATGGTACTAAATGATTAGCATAGGGAATTTCCAGAAAATGCCACAGTAAGATATAGTAATCATAGTAAAATACAAGTATCTGTTTGTATTTTGGCACTTAAAATCTCGCATACACTGCCTGAGCCTCGTGTTTAGTTTGTCATTACTGTGCACATTTAAATTGTAATTTGCCAGAGTAAAAAACGCTTTGAAGGTAATGCTGTATTTACTCGGCATGATAGACTGGTGCATGCTTAAGGGGAAGCAAAAATATTATATAAGAGCTTTAAAATCTAAGCTATTGCTCTGTCATGCCTAGTGGGTTACACTGATGCCATCATGTATACTCACAAACCATCCCTCTGCTGTCTGTAGGTGGTACTGCAGTCCCGAGATTACAACGCTCTTTCTATGAGTGTCATGGCGTTTGTGGCAATGATTTACCCGCTTGACTATATGTTTCCAGTCATTCCACTGTTGCCCACCTGCATGGCCTCTGCGGAACAGGTACTGTATACTGTGGTGCTTAAATATACAGATTAATTAGTAGGTAATATACTGTATATGTGCTGTACTATATACTATCATACCCTATGTGAAATAAGCCAGTTAGCCTCTCTGCTTTCCCTCATTCTAGCTCTTGCTAGCACCCACTCCATATGTCATTGGTGTACCTGCCAGTTTCTTTCTATACAAGGCGGGCTTCAAGATACCAGATGACGTCTGGTTAGTAGATCTGGACTGCAACAAGGTATGTCATGCGTTAATAATAAGACAGGGACTGTGGACTATCATGTTAAATGGCCATCACTAACTAATGTTAATGTCTGATAGTGATCCCATGTTAATCTGTATATTCATGAAACAGGTCATCGCCCCCAGGAACGCAGAAAAACTCCCTCCTCTACCCGAACCCGAGGCCTCTGAGCTGAAGAAACACTTGAAACAGGTACATGAAGCTGATGTTATCACCCACGTTCTGTCTGTGTTGAGATTCAGTCTGAGAAAAGACTCCAGAACTAATGCATAATAATAGCACACAGGGTTAACTAACAGGTGCTCCAAATGAGGCTAATTATAATACTGCATTTAGAAACAGCCAAACCAAAGACAACCCTGCAAATGCAAAGATGTTTAACAGTGATGCATAACTCCTCAGACACATTACTGCGTTATTTCTAATGTTAATATTTACTGGAAAACATTAAAGGTGATTAATGTATTATAATGACTGTATATTCTCCCACTTTTTTGTTTCCAGCTCTTGAAGGTAATAAATGTTTTGAGTTTACCCTCTTTTTTGGTTCTTTACCCTTTATTAAACCCACATGAACCCTAATCTAGAACCTCTGATCTGATTCTCAGCCCCCTGATCCCAATCAAAACCCATTAACGTCAAGACCTGCAGAAAACGACTTTAACATTTCACTGTGCTGTCACCGGTTATTGTCTTTCACTGACAAACTCTGTCGTATTGAGAGGCATTTAACATTTGTTCACAATCTGTTGTTTTTTGTTTTTGCTAGTCTGCTACAGAATTTCTCATCCGAAATAATTTAACATTTTGCTTCATTATTAAACATAATTATCATGCTGTCATTGTAATCGCCCGAGTCAAAAGAGTCGATGCAGTGAATCATCATTTTATTTAGCATTGTCAATCACCGTCAATCATCATTTTTCTCCATTGTGCCATAGAGTCATTTTGATCTCATAAAGTTGTTTATGACATCATGCAGTGGTTTGTTATGGGACCCATGTGTCCCTCATTCTGCTAATTTTCACTCAGAATTGAACATTTTGGGGGAATTATTTTATAATGTCCTTAAATTTAACAGGAAATTAAAAATGACCCTATTTAAATGTGCAGTCCATAACTTTTTTGGTGTAAAATAAACAAAAAACAGTTATTGAGCAAGTACATGACAGATCAGTGTTCAAAATATTTTCCTTACCTTTCCTCGAATTACAGAGACCTTATTTACAGTCCAGTAAATTCCAGATGGGTAAAATAAAGTGCCATCTTAATTTCTATTTTGTTTCACTCAAAAACACATTACATAATGGATGTGTAATTGGTGAGGTTGCTGTTTTGTGCTGTCTTAAAGTTGGTATAGATAATGCAATCTAAATTAAACCTATGATGTTGCTTTGAGTTTTGAGGTTCTGCCTCCTTTTCATTTCATAACCCACTGGTTATTCCTGGAAACCAGGGATGCCCTGTTCCTTCAGACTAGTGTTTTGTGTGCCCTCATACTGTCCAGTTCATGACTTTGTATGTTACATATTCCCTCATTGTCTCTCTCTGTGGTTTCTCTCCTCTCTGTGTCTGCTTACCTTTGGTCACATGATTTCCCTTCTCAGTGACAGGTGGTCATGTGACATTACCTCCATGTTTTCTTGTGCTCTTCAGTGTCTGGTAAGGTTGACTGTGATCACCCAACAGCAGATCTTCGCCTCTGATACTAAGGTTTATCAATCTTTGCTTTTTAAATGTGCCGTCTGCACGGAAACATCATTTCTGTCTTATCCTTTTCATCAAACATACATGTCTCTTGCAGTCCTACAAACCAAGAATTTGCTGTTTTCTTAAAAAAATATTTAGCACAATAAATATTAGATTATTCTGTATTTCACGCTGTCATAAACGTTCTCCCGTTGTGTTTAACTTGCTGAGCTGTTTCTCCTCCTCGTGTCTCTGAGAGATAAAGATCGCACATCAGTATGTTTGGCTTAAGCATGTTCGAATGCAACTTCTCACTAACATTACGCTCCTTAATCCTAAGGACAAATAATGGAGTATATGAAGCAGATGATGTCATTGGTTTGTTTTGATGTGCTGGCCCAATGATGTGGCAGTGCAGGGTCTGAGAGAATGCTAGCTGAGAGGCATTGAGTGAGCAATGGGCAGAATTCCCAGAGTGCTTTGTTAATGGCTCTATGTAATGACCGCACCGTTCTCCTCTAACTCTCTGACTGTTCAAATCCTCAATGCAGCACTGTTGTCTCAGGCAGTAGTCCTCCACATTTCCATACCCGTGAAAAACTGTGTAACAGTCACCTACCCAAGGGCGTAATGACCAGTTTAACTGAGTGGGATGTGTCCTTCACACTTTTAGAAATGTCTAAATTTGCCCTCTCCACTTTTTGAGTAATAATCAGTATATACTATAATAGTTTTGGTCACAATGCAAGAAAAAAACGTGTAGGCCGCTTAAAACCATGACTTTAAGAACAAGTAGAAACCTCTCCCAGCTGGTCGCTTCAGTTAACTGAACAAACACACAAGTAACAAATATAATCTGTTATGTCTGTTATGGCTCTCATTGACAAGAACTACTGGAATGTTACATCGCCTAATTAATATTAATGAGTTGATATCCCTACTGGTAAGGTTTGTAAGGTATTCAACCCCACTGGTCAGATGGTTCTTACGCCCCATTCTAACCACTAATCAAGTTCTAGTACATGTTTTTGTAAAAGCAAACAGTGACCTTGTTTTGGGCTTTGGGCTTGTTTTGGGGTTGATAGTTCAGATCCTCAGTGAGAGACATAGTTACCTGAGACAATGGTGCTTTTAAATCCGTTTTCCACCGAGATCGATTGTTTAATTTTTCTCTTCTTTACCCATCTCGCTCTTCTACCTCTCTCTCACTCACTCTCTCTCTCTCTCTCTCAAGGCTCTGGCCAGCATGAGTCTGAACACTCAGCCCATTCTGAACCTGGAGAAGTTTCAGGAGGGACAGGATGTGTCTCTGCTGGCCCCTGGCCGTGACAAAGCTTCCCCCTCCTCCACTGAATTTAACCCACTCATCTACGGCAATGACGTGGACTCTGTGGATGTCGCCACAAGGTACAGTATGAAGTAGCTCTCTATTAAATGAGTGATTGAGTGGAACGGCTGTTTTGGTTATACAATCTCTGTTTATGACATAACAATACAGGTTATTTACATACTTTCCCTCATGTATGCTGAACTCAAATGAAGCCAAACTGACCCGGAAAATCAGACCCAGCGGCTCAAATTATAAATCAATATTATATGCTTACAGTTGCATATACATAAAGACTGATCTGTTATGTATTTACTCCAAAACTGTTTTTTGTTTATTTGTAACCAAAAAAAGTTACTGATTGCAGCTTGTGGATATTATATTTTATTAAGATGCCTCATAAAGTGCACGATAGTTGTTTGAAATGTGTTTATTTCTATTTTGTTATTTAGAGTGGCAATGGTGAGGTTCTTCAACTCTCCAAATGTGCTACAAGGGTTCCAGATGCACACGCGCACTCTGCGTCTCTTCCCCCGGCCCGTGGTGGCGTTCCAGGCCACGTCTTTCCTTGCCTCGCGGCCGCGCAGAAGTGCCTTCACCGAGAAGCTTTCTCACACTCAGGCGGTGGAGTACTATGGCGAGTGGGCTCTAAATCCCACCAACCTGGCTTTCCAGAGGATCCATAACAGTGAGAGAGAGATCACACAGACACACCACATACTTCAGAAGCCCCAAGTACAGTTATGGCGCTGAAGCTGTATTTTCTGTACTGCAAATATAAAAATATAACCCTATTTACCAACCCAATTCTAAAAACTAATAACCATAATCATTTATACACGTTACTCATCCAGTGACAGGCACAACGTTCTATTATTTAAGCTACAATTCATAACTGTTGTCCCTCTATCGCCATCTCTGTTTGACCCATAAAATTGCAGGTTGTTTTACACACTTTTCATTACGTATGTTGAAGTAAAATGAAGCCAAACTGACATTTGTCAGGATGTTGGAATTAAAAGCTCAAATTATAAATCAGCGTTATAAACATATCTTTGTGAATCGGGGTAATCGGGGAGAGCGTTTTAAATAGTGATCTGTTATCTGTTATGTAGCTGCTCAATAGTTTTGTTAGCTTTCCTGTAGCTCAGTGGTTAGAGCATGGCGTTAACAACGCCAAGGTCATGGGTTCGATCCCAGTGATTGCACCTACTTAGAAACAATGTGTAGTATAATGCAATGTAAGTCGCTTTGGATAAAAGCGTCTGCCAAATGCTTAAATGTAAAAATGTAAATGTCAATAACTGTTTTTCATTCGAAGTTACAGATTGCAGCTTTAACGTATCTACATAAAAACATGCCTGAACAAAGCGACTCACTGGTTTCAGATGATTAATCATTATAGCTACACTATATGGATTTAATTCTTTTTTGTGTAGATAAATTACAATGTAAATGTAAGTGGATCCCCTCCTGATACCATTTTTATAATAAATAGCCATTATAAGAGAAAATGGCGGCAGTATAACAACTTTCTGTGTCCATACACATGCAATACCATATAGTTTAAAGGACACTATGTGTTTCTCCTACAGCTGCAATCAGTGTGTGTGTGATTATTAGTAATTATCTTGTGTTCTGTGTCAGATGTGTACGACCCCTCACTAGTAGGCGATAAGTCTAAGTGGTATGCCCACCAGTTACAGCCAGTGTTTTACCGCGTGTATGATGGGAACTCTCATCTGGTGGAGGCACTGAATGGACCACTGCAGGACGAGACCAATGATTCAGACCACACAGATGACAGGTTCAGAACAACACACACACACACACACATTTACTGATCTGTCTAAATGGAGACAGTCCATAGACTTCCATTGTCTTTTCTGTGTCCATTTTATACACAGCTAGTTATGAAAACCATAACCTAATTCAAACCCACACTCTAACAGAAACAAATTATGTATTTTTACAACCTTATTAAAAAAGCTTTTACAATACTTTTATACAGTTTTTACAAATTAGGACATCCCCAAAAGGAGGTTTTGCTCAGATTTGATGTTTGAGTGCAATTATATGATTAAATAACCTCCCACACACATAAAAGTTGGGTTTTTGTGTTTTATGGGGACATAGTTTTTATTATACTGTGCAAACATTACATTCTGTTCCTCTACAGTAACCCTACCCCTAAACCTAAGCTTTAAAGACGATGTTCTGCTATTTTAGATGATCAAAAACTGTCATTCTGTATGATTTAATTTTATATGATATATATGATATAAGTTTTCCTATGGTGACCAAAACAAATGTCCCCACAAGGTCAAAATTTACTGGTATTACTATAGTTGTGGGGACATTTGGTCCATATAACATAATGAATACCAGGACCACACACAGACTAATTTACTCTCATGCAAACACATACACCCGTGCTCCACCCCCCCTAATTCATCCTGTAAAGTTTTTACCTTGTGAATATTTAATGTCATCATTTGCTGTAGCTTTATATTTGTTCTTTGATTGTTTACTAATTTGTAATTGAAGTTGCTTCCTTGTCCTCATTTGTAAGTCGCTGTGGATAAAAGCGTCAGCTAAATGACTCAATGTAATGTAATGTAATGTAATGTTACTGTTTGTTGACAGTGGCAGTGATAGTGAAGGAGATGATGACTCCAGCTCTTCCTACTCGTCTCTTGGGGACTTTGTAAATGAGATGATCAAAGGAGACATTCATGGGGACACGCCTGGTTAGTCTCTCCATTTATAATCTGATGCCACGGGCTCAAAGCAACTGTCACTTCCTGTTTTATCACCCTGTAGATCCACAAGATAAATGCTTTAAACTCTGATCTTCTGACATGTTTGAATTACAGTATAATGAATATACAACATACTATTTCTGTTTTCTCTAGTTGTTGACCCTCTAACTCATGCTGCACTGGGAGATGCGAAGGAGGTGGAGATCCATGACTTCCAGGAGTTCAAAGGGGAGAGTGGAGAACATGACCCAGATCCAGAGGGCCCCATGGAGGCCTGTGATGGCCAGCCGCTCCGGTCCAGTTCCAGCACCACGGCCAGTTCCAGTCCCAGTACAATCATACAGGGAGTCAATCATGTGAGTACAGTCTATGTCACTGTAAATGAATCTAGAGTAAAACTCATAAATTGTGACACTTAAACTAAGTATGTGTGTTTTTATTTGTGCAGGAGCCAAAGGAACCGGTTGAGATGGAGGCGCAGACAAGCAACGCCCCCCAGAACTCTGCTCCGGGACTGGGAGGTCTGCCTTGTCCAAGACCCGCCCCTGAGCCGGTCTCCGTGGATCCAGCCAATAAGAAGCGAGAGTATGATAACCCTTATTTTGAACCCCAGTACGGCTTTCCCACAGAGGATGCCCAGGAAGCTGAAGCAGATGAGCAGGAGGAGAGTTACACGCCACGATTCAACCTGAATCTCAATGGCAACAAGTATGTGTTCAGTAAATATGTGGGCATAGACTTACACAGTCATAAACATGCTGCTCACCCTCTCTGAACTACACGTGTGCGTTTAGACCATCTCGGCCATTGAGACCCAGCAGCCTGAAGCTTCCGGGTGAATCTGATGGAGAGGGAGATTCCAGAAATAGCTCTCCGAACTCCACCATTTCCAACAATAGCAACGATGGCTTCGGGGGACTCATGTCCTTCGCCAGTGAGTGACCAGCTTAGCAAACCCTCATTGATTTCTAATGCTGTTGCTCATTCCCAGGTGTCATTTTTATTTGTTAATCGTAATTTCTTTGCATCCTGATGGCAGCTACGAAGTAAAGTGGTCTAAATATATTTATATATCTTCTGTGGAAAGCACAGGGCCATTAAATGTTCGTCCAATCATTGCATTTGGTCCAAATGCAATGATAGGATGTCCTACTCGCCTGTCAGACTGCGTATTTGCATACTGCCAGGCACTATTGGAGGAGGCAGGGCTTTGGAGAGCGCTCTGAAGGGGGGATCTTATGCTTTCAGAGCTAGCTTGCTATTGCTAGCCTCTTTGAAATTGCTTATCCTACCTTTGTATGCACCTTTGTACATTTGTGTGTGTGCAGGTAACCTGTATAAAAACCACGGCATCAGTCTCTCCAGTCTGACTCTGCCTAATAAAGCACGCGAAATGAACACCCCCTTCCCCAGCCTCAAAGGTAAACACAGCCCCCTGTCCACACTACCTTCCTTCTCATCCTCCCATTGGCTCGTCATCAGTTTCACTCTGTTCTTTGATCATGTGTATGTGTGCATCACTTCTCCTGTACTTACTCCCTTTACTGCTCCAGTCCTTCTGTTGCTCTCCAACTGTCAAAACAAAAACATCTGTGTAGACATCATAAACTACACAGTGTGTTTTGATGTTGTTTCTGTGTTGTGCTGAGTGTTTATTAGATGTGTGTTTTTCATGTGATGTGTATAGTGGCAGTTAAATTTGAAATTAATCTACTGTTTTATTGTGTGTGTGTGTCTGTGT
>JAZGTI010006012.1:0-24218 GCA_036877585.1 Botia kubotai | reverse complement strand
ATATGATCTAATATGGTCATCAGACCAGATTTCTATGAGGCTCCGCACCTCCTCACAACCCCAAGTCTGTCCGCGAGCTGCCATGTTGCTAAAGCTGTAAACTGTAAACAAACACTTTTCCTCCTCATCCCACAATGCACAGCGCAGCGGACTACGGCAGCTGGATTACTCCAAAAAGGCACAGTACTTTTTGCGGTTGGGTCTGTTCTAGTTCGGTTCATGTTCTCACCACAAACGAACCGCTCCAGTGTTCGTTTGAAAGCGTACGGTCTCGGTACACTTTTTTTGTCCGCTTTTGGTGTGCACTCGAGTGCGATTGCTACATTCACACCTGCCCAAACGAACCGCACCAAGAGGGAAAACGAACTCTATTGCGATTCAACCGAACTAAATAAGGCAGGTGTGAAAGCACCCTTAATTGGCAAAATCAAGGCGACCACATGAAATGATATCGGCCAGCCCCACTCACCACGCCTCCTGGTGGTTTCCTGCAGTATTAAGACTCTTGATAATAGCAAAGCTGTCTGCTGTGATTTTTGTGGCATCATATCGTGAAAGAGCACAGCAGCGAGAAAAACTGTTGGATCTCTTATCTCCAGCCCGCTGGACGCCCACGGTCAGTAGTTTGGCTACTCTTCCGTTCTGCAGAAAAAAAATACATAAAGATGCATTTCAGTGCAGAATCAGTGTGTCAGTGTGAGATAATCACAGTATGATGATCAGCTATATCACATTTGCATGGCACCATAGGCATACTTGCCAAATAAAGAAACAGGTACTATACAACACACAAATGTCCTGAGCTGATAATACTGTGATTGTTATAACAAATGGTAATTGTCTTTACTGACTTAACTGACTTAAAGCAATAAATCAATAAAAATTGTGCGTTGTAATTTTATACAAGTAAAATCACAGGTAAATCACAAGTAAAACAGGTTCTGAGTTACAATTCCTCTGACATCAGTAAAAAATAGCTGATTTTAGCATCAAATGTGACTCATTAAATTAGAATCAGACCTATGTGTTTAATAAAACAGCTCTGGATATGAGGTCACCCAAATCATAAATGAGCTCACCATTTCTCTGTCTTTGTTCAGCCTTTCCTCTAACTCAAGGGCTAACTGATGAAGCCAGTGCTGCACCTGAACAGGAAGCGAAAGATGTAACAGTGAGCATAAAGAGTCCAAAAGGAGACACATCTGTATTGATTTAATTCCCAGATTTCGTGTGCACCTGTTCTTTTGTAGCCAAACATGTTTTTCCCGGAAAAGTCTTACTGCAGCCAATGGATTTGGGGAGCTGTCGAGGTTTTACAGGCTCATTCTCTATTCCTCTGCACAGGTCATACAGCCATGGCCTGATTAAGAAACAAACATTTAGTAATAAAAGAAAAATAGATTTAGGTAACGCAATTAAGGACACTCTTTGAGTTCCCCCACTTTTTGACCAATCAAAACTCCAAATTATTTCAGTTGAACATGATTACTAACATACAGACCATGATTTGAGCATAACTAGAGAACCAATAAAAAAAATGCAATTTCTTCAGTTTTACAATTACATGTTTGAATTTTTAATTGAAATGTAATTTAAGCCTGTTGATTCTCACCCCGTCTTCTCTCCAAAGTGCTGTTCCAGTTGGGCTTTGGTGAACTGAGTGAGCTCTCCCATGTTCTCCACCTGCAGAGTCTCAGCAATGGATGTTCCCAGCTTTCCTCCTAGATTACGGCTAAGGAACAATCACACATCAAACAGTTATGCAAACAACAGGAATGACTCACAATCACATTCTGGATCAGATGACCTACTCACATTTTACTAATGGGAAGTGCGCTAAACAGCTGGGGAACAGATCCTAGTGGTATAACCGTTTGCCGATTGGGCTTGTTCAAACCACATGCAAGTTTGGCCAACACCTATAAAAAATAAAAATACAGAAGAACCACGTTTACATTTATTTTGACTAGGATTGGGAACAACCAAAAATGAGCTCTTATTTAGAATTAGTTCAATGTTCATTAAGTTTAAATCCATTAATGATTTTTTTACTGCCTGCATTCTTTTAGTGATGTGGACAAAACACAACATTAAAAGTTTCCAGCAACACTAATAAACCTACAGAATCCTAAAAAGACAACATTGTTTCAGCTGCATTGTGGAGTGTGAATGTGGTAAGAGACACACTGGGCTATAGCCGTTATCAAACAGACCACAACATCTTTCTATTGTGACATCCTTGTTACGGTTGACCGTAACAAAAAAAAAAATCCAGCATGACCAGTATCTAAATCTCAAATGGTGTCCTAAACTTAAATATAGAGAATACAGATGCCCCGATTAAATAATACTTCAGTAAAAATACTCCTTACAATTTTCTACAGTACTTCATTTAAAAAAAAAACTGAATTATCTACTTTCGAATGTATCCAAATCCAACAATAATTTGTGTCAAAACTTTTCTCCTTTCTGTGTGCCCCATTTTTATTGAAAGTAAAAAGTAAAATTGATACTTTTAAAACTGGTTTAACAGTTTTAGGGCTTTACAATGACAGACAGGGGGCTGAAACCACCTTAAAAAGGGTTAAGAACCACCCCTGCTATGTCATGAGAAATGTCGCTTTTGTATGTTACCTTGTATAAAACTCTCTACAATACAAATACGGTTGTCTCTACCTCAGAGCTTCTATTAAATTTTATTCCTTTAATTTACCAGATGATATAAAGCTCAATCCCACTGTTTCCAATAACTAAACCTTATTATGAGAGATCCCTGCAGAGCAGCGAAATCCAGTGTGTTTCTCCACTGCGGCCCTCATCTCTTCCACTATAAGGGCCCCTACTGCCAAATGCAGCTCTGCACAGTTCGTCTGCGGGCAGGAGGGCAGAGAGTCCAGCCACTGCTTTAGACCTCTGGCCCTCTGTTCTTCTGCGTAAACACAAAGGACATCAAAATGAGGCTCAGATGATTTGCATGTGGCATTTGACAATCTTTGATTTTACTTTCAATGATTGAACTGATCTGAACTGATCGATTTTCTGTGCGACTCCAATGTCTAATGGAGTATTGCTGGAGTATTGTTAAACGTCTATATTGCAGTTAAAACACACCTTTATCTAGCACTGCATTCTCAAGCTGTTCCTTCTGGTTGGTGTTGATCTGTGGAAATCCCTGTATATAGGTGTTATTCAAGTGATGTGGTTTAAAATCCACCTTGGTCATGTCTTGAAGCCTCTGCTGCACACTTGCAGTGAGGTCCATGTATGCCTCATCAATACTCGCTCTCTCAATAACAGCGAAGCGTGACATCACCTCAATCACTTCCACACTTGCCTCCCTGTAACTGATACAAAAACACCTTGTCAAACACCTAATAACAATTTATTTCATTAGAAATACAATACAACACAATCCATGGAGACTATAACTTCCACACCAGGTTTAAAAAATACATTTGGAACTTAAATTAAAAATCATTATTTTTGTATTGTTTTTATGGGGCTTGAAACAAATACTGTCAGTGTGGTGCCATCAGCCAATCACAATCACCATTGTCATGACATCATTTGCTGTTACTTTAAAGCATGTTGTAGCACACAGTTTCCTAAAGGGATAGTTCACCCAAAACTAGTTCAGACAATTGGCTTAAAACATCCCAGCAGCAGAAATTAGTTCCCATAAGGCACCTTGGGCAAGATTGCAGAATAAAAATGTCCAGTTTATCTGAATGGCACTGTTCACAATACATCTCGTCATTTACAGAAATGTTTCAAAGCTCTAGTGAACATTAATCTGCATGTTCTGTGACACCAGTAAACTTTACAATATGCACATTTAAGGTGTAAAATATTTTTAATTGGTTAGCCAATCACTATTTTTAACTAATCTTTTTCCATTTTAAATTAGATTTGATTAAAGGTTTATCTTTTTCCATCTAAACATCCTTATTTGTTAACCTACAGCATGCAAGTTCAGTACCAAGTGAATGGCCACTTACTGCGTGAGATCAGCTTTGCCATGTGACTCTCGAACCCGCGTCACCTGCAGATCTGGACACAGCTTCTTGGCATCATCTGCCCACATGTTCCTAGTAACACCATGTGATCTGGCTTCATAACTCACTGCAATAATGCTAACAACAGGAGAAAAACACATCGAAACATTAGCTGTTGTGTGTGGGGTTGATCAATAACAACACATTCCTCTGCTTAACAAACTGCAGATATATTTTTATAATAACTTCCTTCAACAAGCATGACGCTTAAAAGATCATAAACATGCATAAAATATGCTTCTGTGAATGTTTGTAATATTTTAGGGGAAAACTCACCCCCCTCCTTTCCACGTTTTGTATTGAGCTACAACACAGGGTTTGTTCTTTAGTTCGGGGTTGAGTCTCTGTTCCACTTGTACATAGAAGCAGTCCATGTCCACCAGGGCGACCACCCTTTCCTTTCCTAAATCCATGACAACAAAAACTGATCAAATAGAAATTAATGTTGTATACCTTCCGCGGTTTCGTATACTCTTCTTCTTTGTTCAGCAGCGGTGCGCAATCTGACTATGCTTACTGACCTCTACTGGCTTTCAACTTAATCTATCCCTAATTAATGTCTTTTACGATACGTATTTTATATATCACGTATAGGCTCCGTTTCCATTTAGGCTTCATCCGAGCAAAAGCACATTCTCGAAAAAAGAAAACGAAATTTAATCTTATTGGTGCAGCGTACTGCTGTTCTGTGTATACAAATTTAAGACTTCGTATATGGAAATATGGATTTTATCTGAAGTCTCTGAGACCCCAGACATATGTACTGTTTTTATTCATATGTACAGACGTATTGTTTTTCAGTGAACACAGTTGCATGCCTGATATTTTATACTGTATAAAATATAAAATACAGATATGCTGTATTTTACTCTTAAAATCTCTAAAATCCTAAAGAACATAAGAAAGTAAATCTAATATCACTACTGTGCAAAAAGAAAGGCAGACTGCCACGTGCAGCGCCTCATTTGGATGTGTTTGAAGTCTTGGAGCTCGACTTCCCTACGTTTCTCCTACAAATGGGCCTTGAGCTTGTTTGGAGGTTCTAGCAGGGGAGTGCAGCTACTTCTATACCAACGATGCTCGTCCGCCGGGGGAACACGTCCTCTTCCACCGAGCGCGGAGCTTCGGGAGGGACACACATGGAGCGGTGAGGGAGGAAGGGGACACCCGCCTAGCCAGCCAGATCAGCCGAATCAACCCTAGCGATCAATGGGGTGACAGATGTCGCAGCCAGATCGCCCTCACATCCGAAGAACGCTGTTCAAGTCCGTAGAATATATAGGGCAGTAAGTAACATGCTTTCCCCTTGATGGTAACAAATACCTCGCTGTACTTACCTTATTAATTATAAATGTCTTGACGCGACTGGAACGTAAATTATGTTTGATACTCATAATTTACTTCTGCACATTTGTGTAACAATGTTTTAAAGCATACGATAGAGGCTATTTCCCATAATGCTTCACTACTATGCAAATGTACAGTGCTACCATTGGCCGCTCAGTAATCTGAAACGCCTCCTGACAGGCACAGTTACGCAGCATTTTTAACACGGGGCAATGCAGACTGTAAAAGGCAAACAAAATTATTACAGCAGCGTATAAACTACACGCGGTTGTGTGTTAATAATACATCTAAACATTAAATACATAGTATAACATTAACCTTGTTGCCTGAACAAAATAACACATGGACTTAAGTATTTTACGCAGTATGTCAGTATTTAGGCTAACATGAACGTGTAACAATAACAAATGTGGCGAATTAAGGCTTTAGTCGTGCATGTTTTATTGTATGTCGTTTTTTACACGGTGCCACTGTGCCAGATGTTAATCGTGGATGTGAATGAACATGGCAACGTTACTTAGAGTAGTAAAATCTTTGCATTGCTCAATGACATTGTTAGTGTTATTTACTCCGTTTAGCATTAATTCGCTCTTAATTATGCTTCAGATTAAGGCACTTTTGTTTAGACCTTTATATCATTAAAACCTTGTTCCTTCTAGAAACAAATTTTCCATAACCCACTGAGGTAGCTCATTCACACTTTCACAAATTCACCAGCTACAACCAGTCAGTGGCATGGTGTATTATGCAACAAATAGCATATTAACAATATTTTAAGAAAAATATTTTGCTTTCAAGAATTTACACGTCTTACACCCAAAACAATGGTACTGTGGCTTAAGTTCTTTCTTGCGGAAGAATATATACGTTCCTGTGCACGTTACATGGGTGTTTTCAGCATTAAGTGGCAAATTTGGCACACCCAATGTTTTCATAAAACTGTCACTAGTGTTCTTATTAACCCTTCATCACCGTGACCATGCATTTTGTACATGCTTTTACTCGTGCACACGCAATCTGCAAACGCTTACATGTACTTTATTTATAATTTTTCTTTGTGTTATGGTGATACCATAAAGTTTTAAAGATTTAGAATTATTTCAGTAATTTTTTTGTTTTGTTATATTTTCCTGTAGGGGAAAGGTATCACAGCTGCGTAGAGACTTTTGTTGGGGACGTCCTGATGTCCTTTGTCCCCGTGCCGCAAAGAAGTAATCTGTCCTATACATTGCGTAACGCCCCGCCACTGAAATATAACACGCCCAGCACACATGTTTACAACAGACCATTGTTGAGTTTATGTCGAGTTAGGAGGCGGCGAGGTGTTTTATTCGGTGAAAATGTCTGGAAAGATTGTGTTGCACTACCTTAATGGAAGAGGGAGAATGGAGTCTATCCGATGGCTTTTGGCAGCAGCTGGAGTTGAGGTCTGTTGCATAAAGCCATGAAAAGTTATATGCACATGTATGCATTTTTTACGCACATTTATCCAGATGCATAAGGCTTTATACATGCGTGCATGTTATGTAATGCATATATGTTTTGGGTCTACAGATAATGTTCTCTTACTGACAAGTATGTTTCTGTTCACAGTTTGAGGAGGTGTTTATAACCAAAAAGGAACAGTTTGAGAAGCTGGTTGATGGTATGTCTTACTTCCATTCTTTCTAACTAACCCATTGAGTTCATGCACTCAGTCAGGTTGTTGAGTTGCCATTAAAAAGAGCTTTTTTGCATTTATATGCGTTAAGTTAAATGTTTACACAGTAATATGCAAATGAATCCCCCTTGCATGCATATAATATTTCAATGAGATGTTGATTCTATTCTAGATGGAGTCCTGATGTTTCAGCAAGTGCCTTTGGTTGAAATGGATGGTATGAAGCTTGTGCAGACAAAGGCTATCTTGAATTACATTGCTGGAAAATACAACCTCTACGGAAAGGACCTTAAAGAGCGGGTTTTGTAAATATCAATTATTTATAAATTATATTGAACAGATTCCAGTAATTACAGTAACTTTGTTTTACCACTCCCCTTTAGCCAAGCCTAAGCATATATCACTGAAAACATGTGTTTTATTTATACTACAGGATTGACATGTATACTGAAGGAATCGCTGAACTGATGGAATCAATTGTATTATTGCCTTTTATACCACCTGACAACAAGCAGAAACAGCTAGATAACATAGAGCGCAAGGCTAAAGACCGCACACTTCCAGTGTTTGAGAAGGCACTACAAGCTCAGACACTTCAACCTTTTTTCCTATTTGAAATATACACCCACACTGAATACCTGAAATCATGCAATTACATTGTCTTGACTTTTTTGTAGGGTCTTGCAAACACTCAGTTCCTTGTGGGAAGCCAGTTGAGCCGTGCTGATGTTCATTTACTTGAGGTCACTCTGATGCTGCAGGAAATATTTCCTACAATACTTTCAACTTTTCCCAAAATCCAGGTGCGCTATTCCGTTACATATTCAAGGTTGAGTTAATTCAACAATAGCCAGTTTTCACATTTTGTACACTGTTCTCTAATAATAAATAATATAAATAACGCATAAAAAACAAAAAAAAATTAAAATACGAATGATTTTGAATAACCAGTATTTTTCTTTTTCAGGCTTTCCAGGACAGAATGAAGGCCTTACCAACAATCAGCAAGTTCCTCCAGCCTGGCAGTGCAAGAAAGCCTCCACCTGATGAGATCTATGTGAAAACTGTCATGGATGTGTTCAGCCACCTTTTTAAGTAGGAGGCTTATAGAAAACTCATGCCACATCATGGACCAATTTGAAAATCAAAAACTAATTCCATTAATCATTGATTAGCATTTTAATTAATTCACACCAATTTTGCCTAATCAATAGGTATGTGATGATGGTTTAACATGTACTTTTCATTTTGCATGCAAAGTAAATATGCTCATCGTGCCAATAGCACTTTGGTTGCAGCCAGTGAGATAAAAAAATTACAATGAACATTTACAAAATGATCATACTCTTTTTATCATGTTAGATTAAATCTAAAGCAATAAAATGGACAGATTTACTTGGAATGTTGGGAATACATTATGTACACAGTGATAATAATGTGGAATGCATTAACTACATGAGCATTGCTAATGTTTAGTTAGTTATTGTCAAAAAGGTAGTCTCTGTAGTGTAGTCTCTGTCCATGCAACTCTTAGAAGATCAAAATCCGCACAACCATCAGGAGGCTGCAACAAAAAGAGTCATAGATTGGCCTCATACACAAAATCATCAGCAAGACAAGTCATCAGTTTGTTTAGCAATTCTGTTTAGCTTTTATTTGATTCAGTTACTATAAAACTAAAACTGACCCTTTTTATCTTATGCATGTTTCATGTGTTATTTTGCATGATATACTGTTGCATGATTTTTTAATAAATACAACTTGTGTTATATAAGTAAAAACTTAAAATAAATTAAAAATAAATTAAAATATGATGACTTGCTTTCAGTCCATTTTTCCAAAACCCTCTCTCAAACCACCTGCTGCTTCTTTCTGGTAGTCCCAGGATACATTTTATTTATTTATTTGCTGCCTTTAAAACTTTCAGAGCCACTGAGCTCTTGTCACTCTTTTGGACAGAGAATGGCAGAGGGCAATAACTACTGGGCAGTTTGGACTTAAAGGACAACAAGGTAAAATCACAGTGGAGCTTGAACATACCCTAATATCAAACTAGTTCTATCAATTTTTAGTGTAAGAATGATACAGTATTTTACAAATGTGAATGCAGTCACATCTAACATCTTCATGACACAGCCTCAACAACTTTGCAAACAAACAGATTTACCTTAACCCTGCCATGATGCCTGCAGGCATTAGTTTTCCAGATTTCCTGAATCTCATTCCCATCACAACAGCCAGGGCTCCAGAAGCAGCTACAGATAATAAAAGTATAAGTTAAAGCAAATATAAAATTAATTTAAGGACTATCATTTAGGACTATCATTACTTATTGTGTACTTACTTAAAGAAGTCCAGTAATCATAGGGGTCAATGCTTATTTTATATGCACCATAGGCAGACATGATTCCAAAGAACAGTCCAGCAATTAATGACATCACACTTCCTGTAAAATCGTAAAATATGAAATACCTTCTCTAGTTCCCTACAAAATAGTACAGTACTGGTGGGATCATGGTACACCATGATGGAATTATTTGGCTATTGCATGATACTTTTATATTTTTCATAGTGCTATTTTACTACCATTTTTATGTACCATGTTATTTACAAGGCATGTCAATATATATAAACAAGCATGGTAATATCGTAGTGCTTTTACGTTAATGATGTAACGAATGACAAATGTAAATGCTAAATTAATCTTAACTGCCATTTAACTTCATTAAGACACGATTTTACAAAATTATTAGCAAATTAATAAGGTGATTTTTAATATCTAAACACAATACCGTGGAAAGTGCTTAAAACAACACCATATTTCATACCTTTTCTTTTATACCCCATAAAGCCTCCCAGCGCAATAGCTGCAGCGTAAGCAAAGCCCAGCCAGTCCACTGCCATTGTGTGCTAGAAAACTGAACATTAAACACATTCAATAAAACATACTACTTACATTTACATTAAACATGAACAACAACCAGTAATACGCAATCCACAACAACTTTACCAAAATCGCAGACGAACTGAATGTGTTTATGAACAAATCGCTCGAAATAAGCGAACAAAAATTATGCATAAACTGTAGGTGTAACTGTATTGATAAGCAACAACCTAACTACGGTGAAGTTCATAACCAGGAACTTGCGTCATAATGATCCGACAACAGGAAGTAAATGGATTGATTATTATGGCGCCAAACGGTAAAAACACAAGAGGTTGCGCAGGTCGCAATTTTATGCAACTGTATTATTTTAACTATTCTAAATCTAGGTTGTATAACAACGTGGAATATACATCATGCCATCATTTTGTTTCAGCGAAGCAACTTGTTTTTTAAGACAGTTTATCTGGCGTATATTAAAAATTAATGATAACTTGATAAAAAGGAATAATAATAAAGTAAAGCAGCTAAATGGCAAGCCTGCAATTATGGCTAAAGAACGCGTAATGTATAAATACCAATACCATATCTAAAACAGTATTATGTGTCAGTATCTATAAACACTAATATTTTTATTTAACAATGTTTCTTTTTTATTTCTTTTTTGTTATGTTTTATCATAAATGTCTATTCAATGCACGACCCTGATTGTATTTGTAAATCTTTAAAGTCAATAAAAAAGTGAGCACGTATACAGAATAAAGGTCATGGATGAAGCAAAGTGTCACTTCTTTTTCTGAGGCAAAGCTGAGTGCCAAAAACTGCTTATAGGGCCTAAAACTAGCAGGGGCTTATTGGTTTTATAAACCGAGTTTTCCATACACACTACCGATCAAAAGTATAGAAACACTTGACTGAAATGTTTCTTATCATCTTAAAAATCTTTTTATCTGAAACTGTTTGCTTAAATGTTTAAAATTATTATTGTAGACAAAAATATAATTGTGCCAACATATTGTTTTTCATTTAAAAATGTTTTTGAAATAAATGGTTTGCACCAAATAATGAAAAAAAAAGCAGCCAGGGTGATTGTTCAGGAAACTTGGTGATAACATTTCAAGAAAACATTTTTGTGAATTCTATAGTTTTCTATAGAATTCTATAATTTTGACTATAGGCAAAATGTGACTACATTAAATATGATAGAATATAACCTAGTTTAATTTGTTTTCCATTTTGCTTAATCAATTCCCAAAGTTATATTTGTGTTATTTCACTGTTTTGATGAGTTTACTATTATTCTAAAATGTGAAAAAGTTTCCAAACTTTTAACATAAAATAAACACAGCAACAAAAATGCAATGATATTGATTAAAAATAGTTATCTTCCGCTTAAGCAATGTAGTTTTTTTTAAAAAACAACTACAAACAGACGCAGCGGAGCAGCTGTATTGATTATGTTCATTGCAATACATTATTTTAGAGGATTTTATTTCTGCATATAGTGTTTTATTCATGACTACAATGTGTTTGAAGAAACACATTATTTTCTTTCTTCATTTAACAAAATTAAACACACACGGACTATATTAGACTGGCAGTATAACACCGGACAGCAATTTCTGGACAGGGAAGTCCAGACAGTGCCACCAGAGAGCGCTACAGCAAGCCGTCATCTCACACTGTCATGCACTGTGACCTGCTGACTGAACTAAATCACTTTCATTTGCCTCTGGTCAAATCCATGATTATTACAAGCGTTCCAGTTGCAAGATCGTCCTGCTTAAAAGCGCTTGGTTAGTATGATAAAGCCACCAGTATGCCGCAGAGACGCCATATCTTGAGAGGCCAGATTCCAATATTTTTTGCCAACAGACTTGTCACATAGCAGTTTTGTTTATTTAAAAATGTTAGTTTTGAAATACATTTGTCCTTCAAACTTCCTAAAGTGTCATATGAACACAACCTAAAGAAGTGAAATTACATTAAAAAGCATTTTTTAAAAGCAGTTTTATTGTGAATGAATACAAGTATGGACAACAATGAGGTTTCTCTATGTATATCTGTGCTGTGATGGGCTACCATTAATATGGCTATTTGAACAATACTGCATTACAAGTCTTTTAAGGATAGGCATCAATACAGCACCAGTGTAAGGCAGTTTGTTGCAGTATCATATGGAATCAGTGACTTCAAAAACAGAGTTGAAATATCAATGTGACAGCCCTATTGGATGGAGTTCATTTGACATGCTTTAATGCTCCTGCAGCATGATTCTCTGCATTCAGGAAACACTTAGATTTAGGTTAATATTAAAGGTTTGTGCCACTCATATTACAAAATATTAAAAAGCTGTGTTTAGAATACCAGTTTGGAGGGTAATTGGTAAAATAATAAATTGTCAAAAATTTCTGAATATTAACACTATAGAGGTTCACACTGGGAAAAAGCCTGTGTCTGTTTCCGCTGAGTATATAGTCTGGTGATTTAAATTAAGATGTAGCTGCAATTCATCAGTCACATGATAACAGTAAATGAGTAGTGTCTAATATTTTAACAACAATATTCTAACAACAAAATGTGATATTGGTGAAAAAGCAAGCATCAAAACATACTAAAATAATGGAGGACAAAAGCAACAATTAAAACAGAAAATAAAGATTTTTAATCACGTGCACTATTGAGACATTTCATGAGGAAATTAGGAAAAGACTCACAGCCATCATTGTTAATGAAAGCACAAACATGCCTATTGACAGAAAGTCACAGTTGTCCAATAATGTTTCTCAGCTGTTTGATGTCTGACAATACACAAACATATGGTAATATGGAGCACAGATCAACCCATGGGTTAAAAAAAAACTTCACAGCACAACACACTGCTTATGGTATCTGTGGATTAACACTAGGAGGTAGAATTTATTATGTAAAAACACCATATTGGTTACATTTAGATTATAGGAAAAAGCATATGAGACACAGTAATGTTAAATGCAATTAGCCCTCATCTGAAAACATGAATAAACACTTGAATGAACATCTAAACTAACTGCCTGCACCCAAATATTGACAAAACTTGGCATGAGGCAGGAACGCGCAATCTAAATTGTGCAATCTTTAAAATAAAAGGATAAAAAAAGCCATTTAGATATAGCATGAATTTTGGCAAATGCTTAAATCTTGAGAAGAGTAAAATATGTGATAGTTTTCTAAATACCCAATAAGGTTTTCTGTTAGATGTAGATTTAAAGTTTGAACAAAAGGTTTAGGGTTAAAAAGAAAAGGATGTTACAGAAAGCATTTGTCCTATTAACTAATTTTCATGTTTCCCATACTTTTAAAATGGTCAAATAGTTTTCCCATCAGAATATTTTTAGATTATGGACATCTATGACAATCACACAATATAAACTATGGCAAGTCTATGAGTCTAGAAATATTTTTTAATGTGGGAGTCCATAGTTATGAAAGAGTTAAACTACCTTTCGTCTATAAAACAGAATGTGGTGAAAAATGATATTATGAATATATGGTAATTCTACAAACTTGAATGCTGTGAGCATGTGCTGTGCCACCGGTCTCCAGAAGAGGGCGTTTGGGAAAGCCTACATTGAATGATTAGTTGTCTGGCTATTATCTTCAAACAGCAGTATTAGAATAATTTTAATAGATTTTATGAATTATACATATACATATATATAGTCAAAATTTCCCATAATTCTCACTCTGTTATCATGCGGGCAGCTAATAAAGATACTAACAGAATTTAAATAATCAAAATCTATTGCTTTTGTTTAAATTATTTGTTGAAAGGAATAAATCATTAAAATATGAAAAATTCTGTTGTGATTTGTTTCTTTTAAATTTTGAGTGTACGCTTTTAAGCACAATAGAAGAATATAACAACCAGTAGCTGTCAAACTTTGAAAATAACTATATTCCAATAAATTGTTTTTCAATCTTTGTAAAGCGTATAATAGATTTATGTGAGCAATGGATATGCGAGAAAGTCACATCTGGGATCATAAACTGGCACCATATTAGAATTTAAATGCAAGTATGAATGAAATTTAAAAGCACTGGTGGAGGGCAAGATCAGGAAATAAATGTTTGCCTGTTTCCTACATTAAGTTATTGCATGACTTTTGAGAAGACCAAGTATTTATGTATGATACGTTTTGGACTTTAAGAGTCATGGACACCATGACTCTGGCTGTGAAGATTCTTCAAATTTTCCCTGTTAGTGTTTGACAGAAAAACAGGGTTTATACAACATCAGGGTTTGTATTAACATAAGTGACTGTAACTGGTGGCAGAATTTCTATTATTCCTTTAACACCCCTTGATTCCGGCAAATTTGGCAACTATCTGTGAAATATTTAGCAATAGTGCAAACACTCATAATATAAAGCCCATATCTAATGGACCTTCTACGTCTTGGCATTAAATCAAATTAAGAGCAATTAAATTAAAAAAAATCAACCATTACAAACAATCAAATCATTGCAAATTAATAAAATATCCAAAAAATACTTAAGAACATCAAGAAAAGTAACAAACCTTTAAACATAAGCCTGCAAACACTACAGTCAACAGGAAACAAATCATAATTCAGAGAATGGCACCAGTCATCAATAACTTTTATAATTTTGTAGACAGGACAATGAATTTACCCAACCTTCAGATTAAACTTCTATGTAATGTTGTCGTTTTTGTTTGTGCATTCCTGATTCCAGCTGAGATGCCCGGACAAACCCTACACAGCGTTTATGCTGCAAACAAGCCACACTGTGACAACACTTGCATGCTCACCTGATGACCAACAAATCTGTCTACCCTGAAAGTATAAGATGTTCTAATGTTCTTACATCTCATTGTTTGCTTGCAGTGCAGACATGGTGTTAAAGTTTACCATCAGCCAAAAATAAACCAAAAGAAAAAGATGGACAGTAAATGAGACTCTTGGTCAGTGATACAACATGAGAAGGTTCAAAGCTACGTAACTGAAAAGGTTGAGAAATGAAGAATTCGATACATCGATGACAACTCCAGTCTCTGAGTGCTGATATAGCGGTCAGCATGTTTGTTTCTTTATGGCACGCTTATGGACTTATGCTGACCCATGCCCATCCAAGCAGAGTCCCATAGATCCAAGTGTTGAGATAGAGTTTTCTACCTGTCTCAGTTAAGAGCATCGGCAACGTCAGGCCACCCAAAATCAGCAGCGAAGGCAATGTCTTTGAGGGACAAAGTGGTGACCTTCGACCTTCTCCAGGGAACCTGCACTTTTTGTCAGGGTCTTTAGACTCGTAGAAAGTGGTCAGAAGCCTAGAGGAGAGCAGGGTATTGTGAAAACATGTTTGAAACCAGACCAGTGCCAGGGTATCCATATTGTCTGACTAGTGCTGGGAGATAATAATTACAAGCAACTTAAATACATTTGTAATACATTAGCGTGACAGTATTTAGCTGCTTCCAAAATTAGCTACTTTTCAGTAATAGTGACAATATACATTGGTGAATTTTGTTACATTACATTGCATGTTGAGACAATAATTAATAGTAGGATAGGCAATTTCGGAGTGGCTAGCAGTAACAACCAAGCTTTAAAATGTAAGATCCCACCCTCCTCTTAGAAAAAGCCAAAAGCCACACCTCCTTCAACACATAAATGTACACATAGTTTGACAGGCAAGTAGGACATCTCATTGCAAATCAGATTGATGAACTAAACCTGGTCCTGCAACATCCACAGAAAATATACATTTACATACATTTAGACCACTTTACTTACTCATTGCTAATAGCATACATTTCAACCAGCATATCAAAAAAGTTACCATAATGTCCTACCCTGCTAATGGCAGAGCATTTAAATTAATTATGAAGCATTTAAAGGTCTATTCATTGTAGTGAACAGGTTCATTTAAATGTTTCATTAAATTTGAAGTGATTCTGAGAAATTCAATAATTCCGATCTCTGCAAGGCATTTTATTTATTACAATATTGTGTTATGCTGTTTTTTACTGTTCTTAACAGCTTGGATGTATTCTATTTTTCTTTTGCATTTTAGTGTTGTTTTAGTTAAATTTAGTATAAATGTATTTGCTTAATTTTTTCACCCCAATTGACTATGCATTCAAAAAGCCTCATTGTTCCGATTAAATTTTATATCGAAATTAAACTAAATTTAAATTACAAACAGCCCGTAGTTTGGCAAACTCCAGTTCCAAAGTAGCTTCCCCAACATTATTGACCTAAGAATTCTCAGCGGGAACACAACAGAGAGAAGTTATTTTGCTAACAAACCACAACAGAAATGAATCAGAATTCAGTTATGCAGCAGGTGATGGTGGGGGAGAAGGGGACAGTTACTCACTGGTCTTTCATTTCAAATCTTTCGTGCAACCACCTGCGGAAGAACACAGGCTCGGGAGGAATTTCCCTCAGGTCCACACGCTTGAAGTAGATGTGCACCCTGGGGCATTCCTTACACAGGAACTCTAGCAAACACACAACTTAGTTAGTGAGAGCAGAGGCAGCTCAGCCAATCAGAGAGAGCAGAGGCAGCTCAGCAAATCATCACAGACAAGTATAAACAAACAGATGAATGAACACAACAAACTGTTTATAAGGGCAGCTGTATCCGAGTACAATAAATAATTACCAAAACACGTCAGAGGAAATTAAAGTCATGCGATCTTGCGGGAATTAGTTTAGTTGTTTTTCGCCTTTTCAGTCTAGACATTCTCAATACAAAAATATTTGTCAGAAGAAAGTATTGTTTGAAGCAATATTTATTGACAGAGTGTTTGTTGCCAAAATCAGCAGGGTATAGCAGTAAAAATATCTAAAATAAGCAACGAGTAATCAACTGGATGTTCTTTCAGATTCCAGATGATGTTACTATGTCATCATTGTCACGTTTTCATAGCATGTGCTGGTTATTCTAAACAAAGGTAGGTGAACATTTTACATAGGTAAATATTTTTTCACATGCTTACTACACAGGAACAATATACTGCTGTGCTCTATAAGATCGTTGTATATAAAAGATTAATTGTATATAAAGTTTTCACCGTTTCACAGATCAAACACTCAAATGGGCCAAGCTGACAAATTAGATATTTAGTCAGCTTGGATATATTAGATTTATCATTACATATTAGACTTTATATTACATACAATTAAAAAAAACTTTTGTTTATGTTAATTTATTTTTACATTTGTTAACTTACTGAACAAATTAATCAATTATAGGGCCTTTGGTGTGAGAAACCATATTAACCTAAAAAAAACAAAACTTCAAATTATGCTTTCTTGATTTCTGTCAGCTGAAAAAAAAAACGGTGGTTTTACACACACAATTAAAAACGTTTTACAGTATTCGTACTGTACAGGGGTGTAGAGATATACCAATGCCACAGTTCAGTTCGGTTTGCTCTGAGGACAGGGTTCATGGCATGTCATCAGCAATGCTAATGAACACTTGATTTACTTTTAACTTCATAATTTTTTTTTTTACAATTTTAGTGTACAGGGGAATTCCCCCCTGTGAGAAACTCATATGTGGGAATAAATTAATTTTGGGGCAGGCATCGTAGTAATCGTTTGTAGAAATACATTAAAAACTATTCCTGCATTTTTAGGAGGGGCTGCTTTGCTCAATTCAATGTGTATTTGTATTTTTTTTGCAATATGTATTATTTCAAAAGGCATTTAACAAAGAACGATGCCTTAAAACCTCTCAGTAAACCCTGCACACATGCACAGAGAATAAGAGAGCGCTGATTCACTTGCCTAATTATGAAATTACAGAATGAAAGAAAAGTATTTATTTAATTTGTGTGGTTTAATTCACAAGTTTATAAATGTTTATAAATGAATCAGCCCCCAGTGTATATTATTTAGAAAAAATACAGCTCTTAGTAGGTGTTAAAAGTATACTAATTACCATTTAATCAAATGTCAAGAAAGAAAACTGTTTTGTGATGAGAATGAGGTCAACCTAAACAATTGGGTTATGCATCAAATTAGTTACTTTCTGCCTTTACCATTAGTGCTATTTTATAGCAGAATGTCACAAATACAGTTTGGTAATGTCCAACCGAGGATTTTTCAACTGCTGTAACTGTAGACTGTTTAAAAACTAGAGTGTGAATGGCCTGTATTTGGAGTTTGCTGTTCATTGTACATTTTGTACATTTCTTTCGCCTTTACTCCTTTGTTTGTATTATTTTTATTGCTTATAATGCATTTCCTTGTTCTTCAATTATGGTTTGTGCACTTGACTAAATATTTAGAAAAACATGTACAATCAGTACTTGATTGAGAAAGATTTGAAAGCTACCTGCAGTTGTTTAAATGTTAAAATTTAATATTAGAATGAATGTGTTAAATAACAATTAAATTGCTAATAAAATTGGAAAGGAAAACAGTTAAATTGACAGTTTTTGGTTTAGACTGCTGAAATGTGCCTATCGTGACAACCCTATTGCTTTGCTTTCTCTGATGACATGCAAGTGTTTTTTTTAAAAAAAAGGATGTAACACAATATCCTAACAGCTACCAAAACGTTGTTGGTGTTTATTCCTGTGAAAAACAGGATGTTTTCTGTATGAAACTGCTTGTGGCTTCTGTGTTTTTGGGAACGGCCACCAATGGAAAATATTGTGTCGCACCACTGGCTTGTTTACAGGAAGTCACAGGAAACTCTCATATCTGTATTATAGCAGCCCTCAATCAGTGGTGTAACAGTGTGTGCTTGCTTTCTTTCCTGTGCCAGTTTCAGCTGTAGTCAGATGAAACATGCGAGAGAAAATAACAGTGTACCTGGCATTGATGGAGCTGAACGTCTCTGAGCGTCTGCTGTCAGAGTTCCCTCATATGCAACTGTAACGTCATACACAGCATCCAGGTGATCCTTCATAGCCTCTATGGCAACATGTGATGCTTTCATTCTTGGCGTCAAAACATGCTTTAGCACGGCAAGTCCTGTGATATGCAAGGAAAATGTTTATTACATTTATAAACGGCTCCCATTTGTTAACCTGTAAAAATGACTTGAGATTAGGGCTGTCAAGGTATCAGGTTTTCACTTCACATCATGACCAAAAGTATTCAGGGTAACTGTATTACCACGGTATCTATTGAAACTCAAACTGTTAAATTGGTACAACAGCATCACCTACTATGTTGGAGTGTCAACCAGATACTGGTGCTGAACTATTCATGATATTACCATATGTGTAGTATTAACAGTGTCAATAATCACGTTATTAATATTACAGGTATTGTCATTATCGTTATATTGTGACACCCCTGCTTGGGAAAGATATAGTGCATTCAGAAAATATTCAGACCCCCTTTAAATCTTTCACTTTTGTTATGTTGTAGCCTTATTTTCTTACTAATTTACACTCAGAACCCCATAATGACAAAGTGAATTTGAAAAACAGAAAAACTGAATTTTAGAAATGTTTGTAAATGTATTAAGAAAAAAACTGTAATATCACATTAGCATAAGCACTCAGACCCTTTGCAACAGCGCTTAAAATCAGGGGAGAAGGTCCTTAATAAGAGAAGTGACCAAGAACCCATTGGTCACTCTGACTGAGCTCCAGAGATGCTGTGTGGAGATGGGACAAAGTTCCAGATAGACAACCATCACTGCAGGGCTCTATCGCAGAGTGGCCAGACAGAAGCCTCTCCAAAGTGCAAATCACATGAAAGCCAACATGGAGCTTGCAAAGGACATGAAGGCCTCTCCGACTGTAAGGACCAAGATTCTCTAATCTGATGAAACCAAAAACTGTTTGGGCACAACTCTAAACATTACGTCTGGAAGAAATTAGGCCCCGCTTATTACCTGCCCAATATCATCCAACAGTAAAGCTTAATGCCGCTACCACCAACAGGGACTGGGAGGCTGGTCAGGGTTGAAGAAAAGCTAGTGTCATCTTGTATCACCTATTATCACCTATCTCTAGAGAGAACTTAAAATAGCTGTCCAACAACAGTCCCCATCCAACATGATCAAGTTTGAGAGGATTTGTGGAGGAGGAATGGCAGAAAATCCCCAAATCCAGGTGTGCAAAGCTTGTTGCGTCATACCCAAAAAGATTCAAGGCTGTAATTACTGCCAAAGGTGCTTTAAAGAAACACTGAGTAAAGGGTCTAAAAACTTAAACGTGATATTTAATAACATTAACAATAACATTTCTAAAATTCTGTTTTAAATTTGTCATTATAGGGTACAGAATGTAGATAAAATATATTTAAATGATTGTAGTTTTAGGCTGCAACAACAAAGTTGAAAAAAGTGAAAGGGGTCTGAATACTTTCTAAATGCACTGTATATCATCAAGACTGATAAATAAAAAGATTTTTGGCCTTTTTGATATCATTAGTTATGATTAACAGACAAGATCATTCCAGTTTGGAATGTCAGTTTGCAGTTTGCAGTTTGCCAATATCAGTTTGCCTTCAAAACCTACTGAAAGCCTTGTTAGCAGATAGCACACGTTTACTGTTATCAGATATTGCTTTGTTTTTATTGATTCATCATTTGATCTTTTAATTGTAAATAATTGGTGAACTTTTTCTTTCATGCAGAAGCTGAAAGCACAGTAATACCTTCTTTAGCTGCAAAAGCTTGACTGTCACTGACAACTTTCTTAAACTCTGGGTTGTAGCGAGTTCCCTCTGGGAAGATGACAAGATACATCTATGCAGAAAACAAATGGGGGAACAGAGTCATAAAACTGAAGCATGTACTATGTTGGTGAGTTATGGGCCTATTTCAGTCGTGGGACAGGGCAATTCTAGGTAGGCATTCTTCAGTTCTGTCACTGGGTGAAAATACAAAACTTGGGAATATCAGACTGGGAGAGGGCATGTGGAATCCCACCACCTCTGATGAAAGAGGAAGGGCTTGGCTTAAACCCACATTATGACAGAAACACTTTATAAGACAGCTGCATAGCTCAAAGAGTGTCATGGGAAAAAGTCTGTTAGCATTAAAAAAATTCCAAACAGACACAGAAAGATATGCAGAGGAAGCTTTTTAAAAGCCTGGAAAAAAAGTCACTTTACCAAAATTATACATTAAAAATGTGATCACATTAAAAAACTCCTGATCACAACTCAGTGCATGTTATCTTAAAGAAATAAAATCTTTATAGTCTTTAATCAAAATGTGAATTTGCTCTGCCTATGAAATAATTTTCTTTTTTAACTGGCATTACTAAAGCTTAACCACATGGCTCCATATTCCGATATATGATGCCCAAAAAGATGGGTAGTATGACTAAAACCTTACAGCACAGCACACGTACATATTGTAGGTTACATAACCGTATACATCACAGTATATTTTTTTAAATTACATTAAAAATATGTTTTAATAACTGTGTGGTAATGTCTATTTAAGATAATCCATTGAATAAATTTCCAAACAAAACAGGTGTCAACAATTGCATTCCATTTCATTTTGTGCCTAACAACATTTCCTAATAAAAACTTTTCTTCCTCATTCCCATGAAAACAATGTGAACCAGTCTATATATAGCAGAATCTCTCAGGGTAAAACATAGTACAGCTCAGCCCTTACACCCACTCCCTACAATCTATTCCATTTGATTTCATTAAATACCCTGTTTCACATGGATTACAGAGGTAAAATGATTGGTTGTGAATATTGCTTTACGTTGATCTAAAGGCTAGAATTGTTTATATTTTAAGGGCTAATTTCACATGCAAGGACAAAGACTGGCCCTTAATTCAGTGAGTGCAATAGATAACTGAATACTCACAGGTGTGCCAAATTCTGTCTGAGTTAATAGCTTCTTCTTCATGGCTTTCACATCAAATTTGGCACTCCGCTTTACATACACTCCTCCATGCTGTGAAAGACATGAACCAGTCCTATAACTGCTTATTTTAACCACAGAGAAACACAACAGGCCGTATGATTCATAAGAAAGACAATGTGTGGAAATTCTTTGCAAACACTTTCTGTTCAGCCACAGAAATATGATGGTGTTAGCAATGCTGAAGTTGGGTTCAAGAATGCGTTCAAAGTTTCACATTCAATTCAAAGTAAATCTTAACCCAAGAATAATCTACACAAAAATGTATTCTATGCGTGCTTCATGATTAAGACCCAGAAACATGATTAAGACCCAGAATGAATAAGACCCAGATGAAAAAGATGTGTGTATTACCTGTGAGAAATACCATCCGTACAGCGGAAGCCACTTTAAACCATCTTTCAGGACGTATCTTACATGCCCAAGTGCATTCTGACGAATGGCTAACATGTCAGCTATGATCCAATCAGCTGCAAAGGACACAGCGCTTAAAGTATAGTGATGGATCATGATACATTCATATACACCATGATGCTAAACGAGTGCCATATAACTGTACCATAATATTTACATGGTACGTCAAAGAACACACATAGCATATTGTAATACTGTAAATATTTTGTAACATATATGGATAACATCTCTCTATCTGATTGTAAACCATCAAGACTTACCTGTTGACTGATGGTTAGACAGGTACACAATGTTCTCCTTTTTCTCTGGTATGTCCCCATAAATGACAATCTGGACAGAGATTTACATACCCATCTCAATACATCAGAAAACAAAGAACATCAGTATAACTAGAATAAACATGATATAGAGGACATTCCTCTCTGAAACATGCTTAACATGTTTGAAAAAGACAGTTATAGACAGTTACTTGACAAGGTGCTATAGTATCTATAGTTCAATAAGCCTCATTTTAAATGTATTCGGGGTTCGCTCCCTAAACATATGTCTAGAGTTCAATGGATCACTATGATGTTCTGGGAAACATTACGTTGGCAGATAGAACTTACCATGACCATTCACCTACAACATTAATAGCAAGGGATCCCAACGACACCAGAGGGGCTATCAGCTCCCTCACTGTAAAGCTGTTTAAAAGCATTAAGTGAAGACTCTAATGTTTTATGCAGCAGTCAGTGTCTGAGCTACAGTGTGATGAACGCTACCGACAACACTTTGTGCTTGGCTTACAATATAGTTGACCCTCACAAAACACACCCACATCATATTTTAACCCAAACTTTATAGAGAAAAATATATTTTGTATACAAATTAAGCCCTTTTTGCAGGACCATTACATTTGTTTGCAAAGCAACATCATTCCCATGACAATTCATCCATTCATTGTTTAGTAAAGGCATAAATGAACAATAGTGTCTTCAGTGCTTATGACAGATTTTTGTACAAAATCAATTATCAATAGAACTGCAAAAGTTTCTGGGCTGTGGTTTTTGATTTTGCACGCAATAGATGCAAGAAAAAACAAAAGGCCCTTTCAGCCTTATCACTTAAAAGCAAATTACATTTATTCATACAATGATGAAAGCATCTCTTCCATACATAACTGTAAGATTAAAACAGAATCTTGCTTGTCAACGAGATGGACCATGTTGTTTGAAACTCGCCTTACTTTTTGTGTAGTGTTTACAACGGTCTCTAGTGAACCTGTCATACAGGCCTGCCTAGATAAACTATATTGCCAAAAGTATTCGCTCACCTGCCTTTAGACGCATATGAACTTAAGTGACATCCCATTGTTAATCAATAGGGTTTAAAATATGACATCAACCCACTCTTTGCAGCTATAACAGCTTCAACTCTTTCCACAAGATTTAGGAGTGTGTTTATGGGAATTTTACATTTACATTTAGGCATTTGGCAGACGCTTTTATCCAAAGCGACTTACATTGCATTATACTACACATTGATCACTATACATTGAGTATGTGCAATCCCTGGGATCGAACCCATGACCTTGGCGTTGTTAACGCCATGCTCTAACCACTGAGCTACAGGAAAGCTGTAGCTTTTGGACTTTGGACTGTAATTTTTGACCATTCTTCCAGAAGCGCATTTGTGAGGTCAGACACTGATGTTGGATGAGAAGTTCTGGCTCGCAGTCTTCACTCTAATTCATCCCAAAGGTGTTCTATCGGGTTGTGGTCAGGACTGTGTGCAGGCCAGTCAAGTTCTTCCACACCAAACTCGCTCATCTATGTCTTTTTAAGGACCTTGCTTTGTGCACTGGTGCGCAGTCATGTTGGAACAGGTAGGGGCCATCCCTAAACTGTTCTCACAAAGTTGGGAGCATGGAATTGTCCAAAATCTTTTGGTATGCTGAAGCATTCAGAGTTCCTTTCACTGGAACTAAGGGGCCAAGCCCAGCTCC
>JAZGTI010006011.1:0-24220 GCA_036877585.1 Botia kubotai | reverse complement strand
TCTCTTTTCCAGTCTGAAATCAGTCCTGTCTGGTCCTCCATCCAGTGGTACATTAGACCTCTCCGGCATCCCGCTTGGAGTTAAAGACATGGAGCGTCTCTGTGCCTACCTGCATCAGCACGCGTCTCGCATCGGAAGCCTGGAGCTGGGCTTCACCGAGCTCACAGATGAGGCCTTTCTCCTGCTCCTACCCACGCTGGCATCTCTTCCTCGTCTGGAGACTCTAGCCCTCAATGGGAACAGGCTGACCCGTGCAGTGCTCAAAGAACTCACAGACACGCTGAAAGACCCGGACAGCTTCCCCAGTGTCACCTGGATCGACCTGGGGAACAATGTGGACATCTTCTCTCTCCCACAGCCCTTTCTGGTTAGCCTGCGCAAGAGGTGCCCCAAACAGGGCAACCTTCCTACCATCCTGGAGTTTGGTGAGAGCCAGGCCAGCGAGCCTGAGGGCCGAGTAGATGAGGACGATGCAGACGATACAAATCGGACAGAGAGCATGGGAGAGCTCAGATCTGAGGTGGAGGAGGAGATTGATGGCGAGATGGAGATTGAAGACATGATGGAGGAGTTGCTAGACTTTGACAGGGAGGTGCAGGGAAAGGAGGACGAGGACGACAGTATGTGGACCTTGGAGGAGCAGAGATTAGTGAAAGATCCAACTGTTGGGAGGAGAAAGGAGAAGATGGCGTCTAAAGCAGAGGAAGAGGACCTACGTAGTCAGTCTTCCCATATGTCTTGCTCCAGCCAATCACAGCACTCGTCTGGAGCCATTGAGCCTTTGAGAGAAGATTCTGTCCCAGATCAGTTGGCATGTCATTCAGACAACCCTACCTGATCAAAGCCACTGTGTAATATGATGACCTTTATCCCTTTAGGTAAAAGAGAACCTTTCTCTAGAAGATAAGAAGAGCCTGCCAGGCTGAGAAAGGGTTGCCCATGTGCTCATGGAAATCAGCAGGTTTTGTAGGGTTGACAATCACAACTGTGATGTATGGGTAATAGAATATGATATCACAGTGAGGTTATTATTTTTAATGACATGTACACCACTTATGAGATAGATAACATGTTATATATTAGATACCTTAAGAAACTCAGTGTTGAAGGATCCTGTTCAGGTTTTCCCCCTTAGTGTCATAACCGTAAACCTCTGCCTGTGTGCCTGTTCAATACCCTGCTGGAGAGGTACGTGCGTGTTTAATAATGGGGTGTAGGTGCACATTTGGGTGTGCTTGATTTCACTTGGCTGTGGTTTGGGCACCTTCAGATCGTGCATGAATCCGTGTGTTCATCTATGCATTTGACTGTTGCAAGCATCGCATTCTCTCCAGCAGTGAAAAATCTGTTCCATTCAGTGTCATCTAATGAATATGCATGTCCCAGGTGCCATGTGGATGGGACGTAGCTGAGCTCATATTAAGTGCCCCTAATTTATACATGTGAAAATCAAAAGTTTGTCACAGTGTTACCCCAAAACTGTGTTTGCGTGGTGAAGAGCAGTGCTTTAAAAGACATTGAAGCCAAAGAGAACAAGGTGTTTGGCTACACAAGCGTACAAAACTTGTATTTTATTGTTGCTGTTTGATATTCATTTTGAAGACTGTGTGAAGTTTTTCAGCTGTTTTGTTTAGCATAGTTTCCTAAACTTTAAAATGATATAAAGGTTTTATTTTCATTTATCCATTCATAAAGATAAAGGTATTTCGTAGTATAAACATATATTTAGTGCCAAATTATCAGTTGAAATTGGACATAACTTTACATTACTAAATGTCCAAATAGTTCCGATATACCAGTATGTAGTTGAATTAAACATGTTCTTTAAATGGCAGCACATATTGATTACATATTTGCCGTGATAAAAAATACATGTTTTTTTTCAGTATTTAAATCCTGAGAATTTAGAGAATTGGGATTTATTTACACTATACCCATTCATATTATACTTTGTATATATAATCTCGTTTTTGTAAAGGTGAATTCAGCTGCTTCTCTAGGTTACCAAATGGTAATGACAAAGCTGTGTGAGTTTTTTTTCCTGGTATGCGCTTATGCCCACCAGGTGGCCTCAAAATATCCTGCTGTTTCAAAGCCATTATTTTTTGGCAAATTCTGCCATTACAAAAAGGGAAATAAGATGAACAATGCATTTGATTAAAAGCTGTGATCAGTAAAAAAAATCCTTTTGTCAGTATTTTATCCCAGTGGTTAATTAAACAAGACGAATGTTAGTAAAATAAATTATAAATGGAACAGCAATATGTGAATATCATTTGTAAACAAAACAAAATGTATTTGACTGTTGACATCCAAACCAATAAACCTTTAACAACAGATTCACACTTAGCTACTGTGTTACGCAGCACATTAAATGCTTGACTGTTGGAACTGTGGTGAAACAATAAGCGTGTAATAAATATCAGCGTCGGTGCAGAAAAATATTGAACTTGAACGGGACTTTTGTTCGACGGCCTTTAAACTATTAGTAGCCTAATCGTTGTCGACATCTAGTGGTTGATAATTTCTTTACCGAACATGAAGTGTATCGCTGGCTTTATGTAAACCACAGTGTTTGCATACTTCCGCCGCAATTTACACAAACATTTGAATAAATCACTAAGCTCACCATTGATAAGGAAATGTCTTCTCTAGTGTACGCCTGGGGCAATGTATTGTGCAATGTTGTGATATTATGAAGCCTATAGTGACATTAGGATTACTTAAATCATTTAGATATATAACATAAATTATACATAATACGCATTTTTTAATACACATATTTGTGTTAGTAAGTAAATAAGTTACAAATGCAAATAAACAAAATACATATAAATAATTACATGCGCCACATAACACAATTTATGGCCTCATTTTTACATTGACCGCACCAACAAGGCTACATACAGACACCATCCCGTTTGCTCGTGCTATTGCGTCACATCCGGGAAGTAAGGTCAAAAATTGTTTCCCTTGTCCGCCATTTGAAATATTTGAACTTCCTTGTGACAACTTCCAATGTACGATTTGGTTTACACAGAACAATTATCAGAAGATCTGGGCGAATAGTCGTCGTTTCAGCGTCTAATGTGTGTTGGGACTCCGGCGTCGGCTCTTTTCTTATCCAATCGGAACGATAAAAGGTAGAAAAGTGAGCGAATGGTGCCCGTATTCGAAACGTGTTCAACAACGGAACGCGGTAAAGTTTTTGCATGAGTTGAACGCTGGTTGCGGATAAGGAGAGGCGAAGGGAAGGCCTGTGACGCCTTGGCTTTTTTCTTGTGCTAGTCATGGCCGGAAATTTTGATTCGGAGGACCGAGGGAGCTGGTATTGGGGGAGATTAAGCCGGCAGGAGGCGGTTTCGCTGCTCCAAGGACAGAGGCATGGGGTGTTCCTGGTGCGGGACTCGATCACTATTCCCGGGGACTACGTACTGTCTGTGTCGGAGAACTCCAAAGTCTCTCATTACATAATAAACAGCATCAGCAGCAATCGTCAGTCCGGACCAGGTGAGTCTTGACTTCATTTCTGCCAACAAGTAAATCAATTAATTTTGCCTTAACGTTTAGCTGCTTGATGAGAAGAGCTTGTTTATTTCTCCGCTACAAGTAGTTCTGTTACGTACAGCTTTTTCTGTGGCCATTACTTGCATCATTCTGGAGATTTGTAATAATTTGTTCTTTGTTTTCATTTAAGATGTTTACAAATACAGTACGTAAATGACTATTATAGTTGTCATTTTATAAACTGCGGTTTTAGTTCAGTCTTTTAAATGTTGGTGATCGTTGAAATTGTACTAAATGCTTGTATTGTGAAATGAAATCCATAGCAAAACATTCGTGCGTTTATATCAAAGGTATTACGTTTGTTTTAGATGCTTAGAACGTGTTGCAGCTTGATGATCAGCAATACTGAATTTCAGAAACTATTACTCTGCTGTTCCCCAAGTTTAAGACTAAGAAAAAGAACACAACACAACACATTTTTGAAAAGTAGATATTACTCACACTTTTGTGAGTAATATTTACTTTTGTCTAGCCCTGCTTTCATAGATTAAGTACAAGCTGACCTTGATTATATGTACTCATGTGCTATTCCGCTGTCATTGCTTAGGAATCGCTCCTCCTCGGTTCCGTATTGGAGATCAGGAATTTGATGCCTTACCTGCCCTGTTGGAATTCTACAAGATCCATTACTTGGATACCACCACTCTGATTGAGCCCATCAGTAAAGCCAAGCACACTTCCTTCATCAGCATCAACGCAGGAACAGGGGGTGCACCCCAGAGGCTGGAAGAAGAGTATGTCCGTGCGCTGTTTGACTTCCCGGGAAATGACGATGAGGACCTTCCATTTCGAAAGGGTAATGTTCTTCGAGTGTTGGAGAAGCCTGAGGAGCAGTGGTGGAATGCTCAGAATTCCGAAGGTCGAGTTGGGATGATCCCTGTGCCATACGTGGAGAAGTACCGGCCAGCCTCGCCAACATCAGGGGCCCCAGGAAGTGGAGGACCTAGCGGAGGATCAGGTGCTCACGGCAACTCGGATGGCCACAGTTCTCAGTCACCCCCTCTGCTTGGGGAGCCAGGCCAGTATGCCCAGCCGACATCCTTACCCAATCTACAGAACGGTCCAGTCTTTGCCAGGGCCATTCAGAAGAGAGTTCCCAATGCATATGACAAGACTGCTCTTGCTTTGGAGGTAACAGACTTAACTATTGTTTACACTCAATGATACATCCACGATAAAGTCTTTAATATTTAAAAAGTGTGAATTTTTTCATAGAATTTTGTAAAATCTTTAAGATTGTGAGTTTTTTTGTTAAGGATTGTTAAGATGCTGCCTGTACCTGTTCAACACTAGGGCGTTATGCTTGATCGCAGGATTTTCATTACTCATTGTGCGTTATGATTCACAGAAACAGTCACATTCTGGGGTGTTTCCTCTGTTTCTGACACCCTTGCTGTCTTGTGTTGTTATTCAAAACTGCTGTCGTATTCACAATGTTATATTTCCTCTCAGGTCGGCGACATGGTGAAGGTGACCAAGATCAATGTAAATGGGCAGTGGGAGGGTGAGTGCAAGGGAAAGCATGGCCATTTTCCCTTCACCCACGTCCGCTTGCTGGACCAGCACAATCCAGAGGACGAACTGAGCTGAAAGAGCAGACTGTCTTCCCAGCAGCCCATAGATGTACACACACACTCCAGCTCCTCACGTCCTCACAGCTCCTTTTCCTGTCTGCCCTGTCATTACCTTGTGCCATTGTGTCAGTCATGCCAACGCACGGTATCTGCGACGGTTTCCTTGTTACATTTTATGCAATAATCGAAGATATTTGTCAAGTAAACACTAAATTCCACACACAGCACCATACACTATGGAGAGAGAGAGAGGAATTTATGTGTGTGGCTTCTTGTGAACTAAAACGAGAAAGGAGGACATACCTGCCTGGACTTAATACGCGAGCAGTATGGCGTCCTAACAAGGGACTGTATCTTTGCTTATTCGAGTGCGGTAACACACACTACTTATAGTGTTCTAGAACAACAGCTTGCACGGGAATTAACAAACCCTCTTCCACACTACAGATCATCTACCACATGAAAATATTCAGTGTATGAAAAAGAAATTTGCCAATGTTTACTATTACATGTTTAAATAGGTGCAGTTAGTACAGTCTTGATTCTTGATTGATAGTCATTAGCGTGCTAGTCACTACTGGCTCACCATTGGTCACATGGGCTGACTGGGGTGGTACATTATGAAAGAGAGGCTGACAAAATACAAAACAGATGGAGCAGCCCAAGCCCCCACTGCATTTAGTTTTATTTATGCACAGCATTTCTAATGTATACAGGATGGGAAACATGGTCCCTCATGCGTCATTATTCACTACCGCTAAAAAACTATCAATTTTACTACATTATCTATTATCAGGAAACGCTACTTGCTCCTTTTATCATTGTTGCTGTATTTGGAAGTATTACACTAAATGCAGGTTGTTGAATGTGTAACCCTAATGCTAGTATCAGCTGTTGAGCTTCACAGAAATGTCAAAATAAGACGAAACTTCTGTTTTTAAATTCAAGTCCAACATCATGATTTTCCACTCAGTTTTACTAGTATTTCTGCCAAAACATCCCTTGCAGAGGTTGAATATACAGTAAGTAGTCCTTTTAGCAGCTATCCAGTGTGCCCCAAAAACTACTTTTACTCTATTATTAGATAATGATATTTTAAGAACAACCCAGTTATCTTTACAACACAGTAAGATTTTATGAAGCGTCACACATTATCGTGCAAAACCCGATGCCTCAAATGTATCCTAAGAAGTGATTTTGCACAGACAAGTAGCCTTTATTTACAATTGGTTTAATGTACCTGTAATCTGTTTTGATTTGTTTTTGTTTTTTAACTCAATTATCGTCATGTCTGTATTCTCTTTTAAAACAGAAATATTAGGGTATTTTGTCCTGTCATGCCCACATACTTATGTAATATGTCAGATAACGATGTTTTCCTAATTAGCTGCCTGCCTTAATTGCAAATTGTTGTCAGTGACCAATTCAGCAATGTCTTTGGCCTAATTAGTTAAAAAAAAATAAAAAACAAGTGGGTTGTAACCTACTTCCGCTACTATTGACCATAGTTAGGGAATAACTTGAATGTCTGTGGACAAATGTATAAATTACAACACTAATAGACAGGCTACCAGAGCAACACTATCAGATTTTAACGTTTTTACCCTTTACCTTTATTGGTTGTTACTTTTAACAAGTTGACTAACTTTGTTCAGTAACAATGACAATCACCTGGAAATCCTGTTGTCACATCTAAATGTTAGAAAGCTATGTCGTCTATGTGTGTAGGTTAGCTTATTGTTGTCCTGATGTGACAGTAAGCCAGCCATGTTCTGTAATTGTCACCCAAGTCATAACAATGAAGGACTTTGATGTTTATTATGTCTTATTAACCAAGTCTCTACTGTTTTAATCAGAAATGACCTTTTTCAAATTAGATCACTAAAATGAGTCACAAAGCAAAGCTTTGTCCTTAATCTATTCTTACCGTTGTCTTGTGAGAATGATTTCACCTCGAAAAGCATCACTTTCATCTATGACTGGGTTGACTGAATAACCACGAATTACGTCTGTTTAATTGTACCCAAAGTATTATGTTTAGATCTTAAATATCAACACAGTAATTTTGTGAAATTAATCTCGTTTATCCTTTACGTGCATCCAAGTCTGTCAGAGCAGTGTTTGTCACGAAAAACTTTTTTTGTTACAGTTTTTCCTGTACATGAAATAAAGTTGACCCCTATATAGTAATGCTACACAAATCTTTTACTTTGCCTCTGTCTGTAATTTCTAAACTTCATGCTGTGACAATTAAATGCTTGTTACTTTGTTATACTGACATTGTAATCATATTGTATCAGGTTTCTTGGGTGCCACTGCTGTTTTTGCAGTGGCACTTCTTTTGTGTTCCACAGAAGCTAAAAAGGTTTGAAATGACATGGGGGACTTTTCATTTATGGGTGAACTATTTCTTTAAAGACATGACACCTATTATAAAAAAGTACTGGAAGTACCGTTTTACAAAATTGGTATCAATACCAATCTACATTGATACAATGACACTGAATGACTGCTATATGGTAATTACGTAGTGACTTAGGCATAATAGTTTTATATGTGTATATGTTATAAACGTAGTAAAGTTAGACTAAGCATTGGTTTACAACTGCCTCACAAACCGTTTTCAGAATCTCATAGAAGGAAAATTAGTTGGAACCTGATTTCTGAAATGCAAAACAATCACATAATAGTCATAATTATTTTAATTTGCCATGTTGATTTTTTTAATGATCTAAATACTAACTGAAATTCAGCAGTTTCCTTTGAGTTTATACAGCATATGTCAGCCTGTTCACTAAATGTAATCCCTACACAGGATAAAAAGGTAGCATATTAATACATAACGCTTGCTGACACAAAAGGTGCCACAGTGCAAATAAAGAGGATGAAAATCCAGCATTGGGAAGGGGAGAGAGGGAGTGTGGGGAGATGCTCTGGTGAAAGTGCCCGGATGAAGGTGTAACGCCATCTTTACTCCACCATTCAAGCCGCAGCTGTTGCTCGCACAGGGGCCTGCCGGTTCACTCACACTCCTCCTTCGCTCCCGAATCTCGCGCAAAACACACTCGCCGCTCGCTTTCCATCATGGGTGACCGGGAGGATTTGGTGTATCAAGCCAAACTCGCCGAGCAGGCGGAGAGATATGACGGTAAGAGACACGGAGAGGTAACGGTAACGTTATTTTTGCAAACCGAGTGTTCAGCAGGCTAGCTGACGGTCAGGCTGGCTGGCGTATTTTGCAGCGATCAAAACAGCGGGCGGTGTATATGTGACAGCGCGGTTTCTTTTTCTATGTTTTAGTGTGTGGCTTTTTTATTTTTGTCGCCATATTATTTTAACGCAGTGATTTCGGGGTAACTGTAGAATGGCATATGAAGATGGAGACGTTTTTTTTGAGGAGACAAAATGGCGGCGAGTTAGTGGGTGAGGCAAGCTGTTGCTAGCCATGGCGGAGGGGGGTGGCTGCGGTTTTCAAGCGTCATCTAGGCGAAGATCGCTTTGGATATTAGTTAACAGCTGTCTCTGTCGATCCGATTTACCAATAGAAATAATAACTTCGCCACCAAGGGTGCGCTTTTCTGCGTTTACCGCCGCAACACGTTATGAAAGGCAGTGTCCGTGTCCCAAACCCTAGTGAGCTGCCTACTTGTTCTGTTTTGGGTGTTATTGGCGCGATGAGCTGCGAGACCCAAAAATGCTGTCTAGGCAGTCACCGTAGTAGGTTTTTGAGACACAACCAGACACTTAAAGGGACTAGCAGCCTTGCTTGGTAAGCGGAGAGACAGTAGCTTTGCAGTCAGATTTCGTTACCGACTAACGAGTGTCTTCTTAGAAGACGACATATTTAGGGAATGTTTTAGACATATTTTAAGGATCACAGCAACTTACATCACTTTAGTACATAGATAGGTAGATCACTCAGATATAGGGGATTTTAGTTAGTATATTATGCTAGGTTTAATATAAACCCCAATATTTCTAATTGTTTTAAATTAATGTCCGATCAGATCAAACATATATTGCATCTTATTATTTTGCATGTATAACAGACCAAAATGTGTTTCTTTACCAGCACTATAACTTCTCTGGTAACATCATTTTGCACGTGGTGTTTTGTGACTGAATACTGATTCCATAAGCAGAATGTTAATGTGCAGTTTTAATGGGGTTTATAATCTGTATGACTAATAAATCGGAGTGATATACGCCCTATACTTAGACTTGGTGAAATAATAGCCCTTATCATCCATTGTTGGCATTAACCCATAAACTGCTCTCTGGCCATTTATTGATGCAGTCTTGGCCATAATCACATTCCGTTCAATTTGAATTTAATTTCCAGAAATGGTCGATTCCATGAAGAAAGTGGCTGGGATGGACGTTGAGCTGACGGTTGAGGAGAGAAACCTGCTCTCTGTGGCTTACAAGAACGTTATCGGGGCAAGAAGAGCGTCCTGGAGGATAATCAGTAGCATTGAGCAGAAGGAGGAAAATAAAGGTGGAGAAGACAAACTGAAAATGATTCGGGAATATAGGCAAACGGTAAGAGGTGAACCAGCTGATGCCTAATAACACTGATGAATCATTTTATGCTTTAAACCCTTAAATTGTTCATGTCCAGGTTGAGACCGAGTTGAAGTCAATCTGCAACGACATTCTTGATGTACTGGACAAGCACCTCATTCCCGCCGCCAATTCAGGAGAGTCCAAGGTCTTCTACTACAAAATGTATGAAGCAGTTTTTCAAGTGAATCTAGCAGTACATCATAAGTGGCATATTGAGGTCGCTGCTGTATTTCGGAGCGTTCTAACCAAATCTTATCCCCCCTTGATGCTACAGGAAGGGTGACTACCACAGGTATCTCGCTGAGTTTGCTACAGGAAACGACAGGAAGGAGGCTGCAGAAAACAGTTTGGTTGCTTACAAAGCTGCTAGTGATATTGCAATGACAGATCTTCAGCCCACACACCCCATCCGCCTGGGTCTCGCTCTTAACTTCTCTGTATTCTACTATGAAATTCTCAATTCTCCCGACCGTGCATGCAGGTTTGTCCACTTGTTTTGCTTTATAATGCGAATAATTATTTCAAAAGTACAGAACTTATATCAGTTTTTAAAAATGTTTTTGTTCTTTTGCTATATAATGTTTATAGAACCTGCATCAATATGTAGATTTTGTTTTACCTGCAGGTACAAAAAGACAAATGTTTGTTGTTTTGAGAATACACATTGATGCAAAATGCATTATAGTATATTATATTATTATGCATTATATTCTGGAATTGAGCTAGTATGAATCCGGTGTCTGTTTTAAAGTGGTTACCTTACTTGACAATGTTGTTGCTAGTCTGTTCTGTTTAGCGCACACTTGCAGGTTGAAACTGGTTAATGGTTTAACTGTACCTGGTTGTTGATCTCAGGTTGGCAAAGGCAGCATTTGATGATGCTATCGCTGAACTGGATACACTGAGTGAAGAAAGCTACAAGGACTCTACACTCATCATGCAATTGTTACGTGACAACCTGACACTATGGACTTCAGATATGCAGGGAGATGGTAAGGCACATCACGGGTCTCACGATTTTTTTTAAAGTCATTGGCATAGGAAGATGACTCCAAAAGATCCTCCGTAAACAAAAGCTATATTTAGAGTGATTGTTTCAGAGTGTCCTAATTTAGACATTGTGAGGCATAGTTTCTACCAACTCTGATATCCGTCTTTAAATGAATAGTTAAAATACACAGCTGCTTTTCAACTAAAGCTGAGCCAGCAAATAAAGCTTTAATCCTGATTAATAAAGGCGTAATTAAGTGAGATAATTTTAGAAAGAGAAGGATTTCTGTCAGTAGAATGTAGTTTTTGTTGTTTATTTTTGGACAACTTGTTTATAAAGCTAGATTTTTATAGATCATTATACACAGTTTTGAACAAATCCAAAGGTTTTCAGATAAAAAGAAACCGAAATAAATAAATAATTGGACAGGAGGCTGTAATTTGTATTATTATTTGTTTATTTTGAGCAAATGGCATTTTAACCGTTTGGTTGTCCTTTGCTAATTTCAAAAGTACTTACCGACTCAGTGCACGCTATAAGGATAAATATATTCTCTGTACTACATTTCATTTCATCTTGTGATGTGTCCAAACCCATGACGTCCAGTTTAACCCATCTTGCCTTTTTCATTCCCACTATTTAGATTCCTAAAGGAAAATGTTAATTGCCCACAAACTTTATTTGTAAGTGAGGCCACTCTTTCCCTTTGACCACAAACTGCATCATCACTCACCCGTTTGTAAGCTTTGTGTTGCGATCTTTGTGGCCACCAGAGTGCTATATGTGCAGCATGTGTGAAACAAACGGTTTCTGCATGATCACTGCCAGATCCTCAGTGTCCAATTGGAATGACCGTGTTGTACCAGTATATCACAATTTGGAAAATGATGGGGTTCTGCTTAAGAAATGTACAGTAATCTAAATGATCTCTTGAATCATCACTTGGTTTGGTAATTTAGTCATGTGTGAGAATTAAACCACATGTGATAACACCGCATTCAAATTAGACTTGTGCCAGATTTTTTTGAGCTTGAAAATTACATGGAAATTAATAAATTGATAACACAATTTTTTTTCTCACAGCATGTGTTGAGTCCTTCACTACTGAGTTTTTTTGTTTGTTTTTTGCTTTTTATATCATTTTTGTTTGGCAAACTCCTAATTCACAGATCTTGCAAGGGTTGCAAGTTTGTGAAAATGTACAGCACATTGACTGCAATAAGAGACGTTATTATAGGACGTTAAAATGACAATGGTCTCGTTTCTCTTGCTCAGGTGAGGAACAAAATAAAGAGGCGCTGCAAGACGTGGAGGATGAAAACCAATGAGACAACACAGCCAATATGAGACTCCACCCCACTCCCCCCAAACCCACCCCTCCTCCTCCCTAACCCCACCCACAAAAGGAGCCACCAAGCCCAACCTTATGTGTGGCACTCAATGCCTCCAGTTTTTCTCTCCCTTTGTTTGATTTTTAATATTATTCTGTTTTATTAGCCCTTAAATCAAAATAAAATATACCACTTATAAAACAAACTTCAATTATGATTTTTGAATGGTCAGAACTTGGAGTTTTTTTTCCTGGTACAACATTATTTTTCTTTTTTTATGTTCATTTGCTTTATTTCTCAACATTTTTATCAGTTGCTGGATATATTTTGAGTTTTTCTTAATGTAATTACAGAAATTAACTTTTATTACTATTACTGATATGTCTACTAGTAGTGGTTTGAGCTGTAATATTTCTGTGTTAGTGCAATTATCAAATGCAGTTAAAGAAACAATTAAACCTTTAAAAGGGCAAGTCTAAACAAAGTGCTCTTTTTGTTCATTTAGTTTCTTCAGAGAAAGTTGAAGCAAATTTCTTAATATCCATGTGGAGCAAAACGCTTAACACCAAGTAGTAGTAATGTAGTAACATTTACCAGTGGACTGTAATTTGTGCTAAAATACTGTATCGCTCACATAGGCTGATGATGGTGGGTGGATAGCTGCAATTCTATAAAACTGAAGGAGCCTTGTTGCTTTTAGAACCAAGACAAATGCAGGTCTCCATTGGCTGTCTCAAAACGAATAAAGCACTAATAAAGTTGATTTTAAGCCTGCATGAGTACACGAAACAGTCTATTTTTCTTCCCCTGAATCTATAGAATGCATAGAATTTCTTCTGTACTTTGTTCATTTGAAACTAGTTTGTACTACTGGATATCTGACTGGAACCACAGACCTAGAATCTGTATTACAAAGAAACAGCATGGAATTAACAATTAACTTAAAATAAAACTGCCTCAAGTAAAACATTTAACCTGCTTTTCTGCACCCAAAATGTTTTCCTTTCTGCTTATTTCTACCTTGTGTGCTATTTTCCTTCAATATGAAGTAAAACCTGATTGTTTTCGTGTAGGGAAGCAGTCTAGGTTACATAGTAGGTCGGTTCTAAGTGTTATTTTATACAGATTACCTTTCAGGAAAAAATGCTTTATAAATATGAGATGTACATTGGCAAGTAGATTTTGATAGGTAAGACTGGGTTATGCTTGTTTGTACAAGTCGGTCATTGTTAAATATGTGCAAGGAACTTAGATATTATTAAGAATGACTTATTTAGTGCGGATGACTTCATAAACCTTTAGAGGTTTCTGAACGATTACACATCTGCTTTACACATTCCACTATGTGCTATTAGTAACATTTTAATCTCATGAATTGATTATTCATTGAACGGCCTTATCATTCAAGCGTTTAAATAATATCTGGGTGATTTATAAGTAATAACAGAAATTAACTCTGGAAAAGTTACTTTTTTTAGGATAAGATAGAGGGTGCTTGGGTGACCGGGTTGCCTTTTCTCTGCCGAGTTTGCATTACCTCCCTGTGTTGCCGTGGGTTTTGTACGGGTACTCATGTTTCCCCCCACAGTCCAAAGACATGCTGATCAGGTTGAATTGGAGTCCCAAATTGCCCATAGCTGTGCAAGTGCGGGGGTGAATGTGTGTTTGCCATGCAACTGACTGGCCCGCTCTCTGGTTGTTTCCCGGAGAGAGGGTCGAGATGCACCGATAGGCTCCAGCCCGCGGCGACACTGCGGACAGGTGGGTTTGGAAAATGGACAGAAAGTGGATATACAAAAAATCGCGGTCAACACCTTTTTACATTACGGTTGTTCGTCAAACTATTATCAAAGATAACAGTGATACAGTTGCCCTTATTACGTTGCAATGGTGCATTTACATATGTAAATGTAAGTTATTTATTTAAATGCAATTATTTTAATTAACATCATGTTTTCAATATACAATAGTTGTCGTGACTTTTATTTTGAAGTATCTTCGGCTGTCATGGAAACTCCACCCTTTGTAAAGGGTTAGCAGGAAGTTCCTTCTAAAAATATCGCGACGTCAGGCAGAAGAGGACCTGGCTCAGGGCGGACAAATTTGGGGATTTCATGTGTATGTCAAAGCAATCCACGGAAATATGTCGGGACAGAGGAGAAACAACTTGTGTTTAACGCTTAAAAAGTCGCTGCCGGTTTTGTCTCTGGTTTTTGTTTTAATCAGCTCCATTAACTCAGTTCCTTTGGAGGAGCAGAGAGGGGAGGAGGAAGAGACTTACACCAAATACTACAATTATGATGAACTTACTAGCCTTCTTAGAAGTCTCTCTCAGAAGTACACAAACATCGCCAATTTGACCAGCATCGGGAGATCCGTTGAAGGTAGGGAGCTCTGGGTGATGAGGATCACCAAGGATCCGACTGCTGATGTACCAGGGAAACCCAAATTCAAATACGTGGGTAACATGCACGGAGACGAGACCGTGTCCCGGCAGGTCCTCATTTACCTTGTGGAGTATCTGCTGGAGAGGTATGGAGACGATCAGCGGGTGACTGAGCTGGTTAACACCACGGATATTTATATCATGCCTAGCATGAACCCTGACGGATTTGAGAAGGCTGTGGAGGGGGACTGTATGGGCAGAGATGAAGGTCGGTATAATGGAAAAAACATTGACCTCAATAGAAGTTTTCCAGACCAGTTTGATAACATACACGTGGATCCTGAAGCCATCCCTGAAGGTACAGCCGTCATGAAGTGGATACTGGAGAACAAGTAAGGCTATTCGACAAACTTTTCTTTTTAAAGTGATAAAAGTTGTCTGTCAGTCTAAGTGATGTGTTTAAATGTAACTGATCCACTGTCTCTGAATCTTTATTCCAGATTTGTGCTCTCTGGGAATCTGCATGGTGGTACTGTCGTGGCCAGTTATCCATTTGATGACTCTGCATCCCATAATACTGAAGGCACCTACAGCAGGTCCCCAGATGACACCCTCTTCAGATATCTGGCACGGGTTTATGCAGAGAATAATCCTGTCATGAAAACGGGCCAGCCAAAATGTAAAGAAAATGTAAATGAGGCATTCCAGGATGGGATCACTAATGGAGCAAAGTGGTATGACGTTCCAGGTACATTGGCAGCACTATCCTGTACCCACTTCCTTTGCTTTTTTGATCCGAATTTCATACCAGTTTTTATCACAGAGACTTATAACTCTGTTTCCATTGTGATGAATGCGTTTGATGCACAATCTTCGCTTCGGTGGTCTTACATAATAGCGGTTAGATTGATTTCCTATCTGTTCTCTACTCAGTTTTCAGAGCAGGCGAAAGGGGGCAATTTTCATAGACTTTGTGCAGTTCAGTGGAACTGCCTTTGTTTGGCTCTGCCCACATCCTGCTTTTCTCAGAACATTCCGGTACAGATTTCCTAATAGAATGGCTTGTAATGGATTGGATAAACAAACAAACAAACAAACAGCTCCCAGATAAATATTTCAAGATATTGACCTCAGTAGAATCCATGTTGTTGGAAATCGTGGAATGCTGGGAAGTTAATTGGGTTGGGTTACAGGTATGTTTACTTTGTGCTGAAGCAAGTCTCATTATAAAGAAAGGTCTAGTAAGTAATCTAAGACCTGGGCTGTTCTGCAACAGACCCCTGCGGTTCTCTGATTACTGCCCTTACGAGGCATTGTAACCTCAGTCTTCACTTTGAACCAACTCTGTCAAACTGTAGAAACCTGATCCACAATGTGCCTCATCACATGGAGGGTTGATTCACTGTGTTCCTTAAGACTTGTCCGACTAGTCTAATGTTTGTTAAAAAACATGATGGTTTTTGAACTTGAGCACAATGCTCAATGCTCTTGGCTTTCTTAGCCATAGAACCGTAGCTTATTGATGTTGTTGATGGCATGAGGAAGTTATTCCAGGTGTGCTGATACAATCTGTGCTGTATAGCTGATCCTGAACTCAGCTTGTCTGTATTAGTACAGATTATTGTCTGGGCCTTTTGGTTATAGGTTTTTAATACTCCTTGGGAATTTAAAATTTAAGACATAAACATGTAAAGATCAAGTTAAAAACTGCAGATCCTCTCTGTATTAAGGAACATTCAGGAGTCTTGAGAGCCCGTCAGATAAACACTGAGTAGATTGTTTTAATTGTTAAAGGAAATTGTTCTGCTTTAACATTGATGAAAATTACAATGCATGAAGGTCTTGCACACCTTAATTAAATGTATTATACAAAGCACAGTTACTTTATAATCCGTTTAATCCCAGGCAAATATCACAAGATCCTTGTTTGTTTTATGATGCATGTTAACTAAACTATGTAAATGATATTTGTGGCAGAGAGGGTGAGTCATACAGGACGTAGAAGCTTAATCTGAGTTTAGCATGTGACATTGATTTTTTTTGTCTTGTTTTGTTTGTCGCCTTTGCTTAGAAACTGATGTTCTGCATTAACATAATGTTACAAATGAGTTACCAGCCTGAAAGTTTGTTTAATGTTGTGAATCATGTCTCTAATATTTGACAGTTTGATGATGTGTCTATAAAGTTAATTTTCAATGGTTTATGGCAGACTCAAGCTACATTATGTCTTTGTCATCTGTAGGTTAGTGGCCGAACCGAAAAGTAATTATTAACACATTTTACTAACAAGACTATGTAAGTTTAATTTAATGCAGTCTGAAACAGGATCTGTCTTCAGGATCTAACCAGGATGCCCCTGCATATGTTTGTTTTCTGAGTGGCAATATAATACTAGCATACAGGAACTGACCTTCTGACATCCTCTTTAAACATATCCCAGACTGGTAACCTGCAGTGTGATATATATCTGCATATATATATATATATATATATATATAATGGAAAGACAGGAAATAACCTATAGAGGAGATAACCTCACTCACCTTTAAGCCAGTTGCCAGTCTTTTCACGCTGGAATGTGCTGGACCATCCTGAAAAATGTATTTTGTATTTTGTCTATTTTGACATAAAGAAGTGGAAGCTTAGAAGCTAATTTTGTTATGACTTATATGTTATTGAAACAAACTTGGGAACAGACAGTTTGGAAAATTGTGCTGTTTCCTCGTTCAAGTATATTGGAGCTGGACTGCATGACTGGAAATAGCTGCTCGGGGTTTTGCCACGACGGCCAAATGAACAGACTTGGCATGGACTCACAAATATTTTGACCTCTCTCTTCTGCATAGGTCAAAAGTAGCACTAGCTTTAATGTTTGTAGTGGCAATCTGCAAAGGAAAACTCGCCTGTACCACAATTAAAGGGTGTGAGCATGTTTAAACACCTTTTACACAGATATAACAGCTTGTGCTCACTGCAGTGTTGAGTCTGCCTCTGTGTTTAGCTGATTTTGTGGAATACACACAGCTGACTGTGAGGACTAAATCTGCTTTAATCTTGATTGTGTTTTTATCTGCTTCTGTAGTGGGAGATTATGGATGAAATGCTGCCGATCGTCACACTCCGTGTGATACATGCAGAAATGGCTCCTTGTTTGTAGACCTATTTTACCTGCTCTTTACCTTTATTTTACCCTATTTATGACTACTTTTAGAAATAATGTACTAAACGGCTTTCATGGGATCCTTCCCACCAAGTCGCTTTTAGCTCCAGTGCATTTAGCCAGAGCTGAAGTGACTATATATAGCTGAATTACGCATTTCTGGGACGCTTTCTTCTTGAGACTTTTGTGTCTGGAGGCGAACAGAACACCGTGTTTGATTTGACGGGTTCCATAAAGTGTTTTATGATGTTCCAGCACCCGTAGCCATGGTAACCCCTCCAGAAGCATCTGAGAGAGTGTTGTCATATGGCGGGTAGCAGAGTACGTCCCGTAAGTACGGTCTCACTGTTCCTTTTTGAACAGGCATGTCCACTGCCTGTCCTAACCCATATCCGTCAGCTCTTTGTGGAACGGAATCAATCTTAAAGTGGGTCGGTGCTGTTTTTAAAAGGCGTCAAGTAGGTTGGTTTAGGGTGAAGTGCTAATGTCAGCGGCTCTTCAAACATTTTTGAGGTCACACCTTTTTTGAAGAGTCTTAAAAGTTGTTTAATGTTTGCAGACCTTTTTGTTTGAGGAGTGACAATTCCACCAAACCAAGTCACCCCACACCTTTGGTACACAGTTTGTCCTTCATTTCCCTGCAGGGGGAATGCAGGATTACAATTACCTGAAGGGGAACTGTATGGAAATCACCATGGAGCTCAGCTGCTGCAAATACCCATCCTCATCTCAACTAAAAACCGAATGGGACAACAATCGAGAAGCTCTGCTGGCCTACATGGAAAAGGTACTGGCCAATCACGGAGTGTATTTGCACTAAAGCACCATTGGTGTATGAGTAACTAGTGCAAGTAACGACACGCGTGCCATGTTATTATGAAGCCGTAGAGAAATGTTGGTTTGTTTCCGTGTTGAATTTCTGCCATGTTTGTGTGTGTGTGTATTAAGATTCATATTGGAGTCCGTGGTTTCGTCAGAGCAGCTGTGACTGGAGTCGCTCTTACAGATGCAGTGATAATGGTTGCGGGCATAAATCACAACATTAGCACTGCTAGCTTTGGTGATTACTATCGGCTGCTTCTCCCCGGCCTCTACAACATCACTGCCATAGCCCCAGGGTTAGTAATAAGATCATGAACGTTTATTAGAATAACCATATAAGAGGGTTGGGCAAAATTCTGAATTTAAGAATTGGCTTCTGAACATAATTTAAATGCATAATGAATAATGCGTCATTCTGATTAATAGGCATAAATATGTACAATAAATTTCGACTCCAAACGGATCTAAAATGTAAATTAAAACACACCAGGATCCTGTTTGCTGCATTAGTCCAAATTTAGGAATTCACATTTAGGAAGTGAATCCAAATTTGAAAAGCATTCTCTTTCAATTTTTAATACTGCACGACCCTGCTATCTACACAAACCTTTGATCGGTGTTGTCATACATTTGACTTGTTTATTTTTTTCATTTGTTCTGTATACATTTTGTCATTTCTGTGTATTAATGTAGCTACATTCCCATGACTGTTGGAGTGGAGGTGAAGGAGGGCAAAGCCACTGAACTGAACTTCACCCTTATGGAAGAACCTGCTGAGAATCCAACCACCCCATCAATCCCAGAATCCACAACTGCCACTCCCATCAGCAGCACCAGCACAGACAGCAGCAGCAGCAGCACTGGTGCGGGATCAGTGGATGAGGAACAGAGCTCCAGCCACCCGGTTCAGCCCCAAGACTTCCGGCATCACCACAACAGCGACATGGAACTGTTCCTACAGAGGTTCAGCTCTGAATACAGGTCCATCACACGTCTCTATTCCATTGGCAAGTCCGTGCAGGGGCGTCTCTTGTGGGTCATGGAGATCTCGGACAACCCTGGTGTCCACGAGTTAGGTACTTCCAACTCTTCTTTTGTAGTTAATTTACACCATTTGTAATTGTTTGACCTTCTCAAACAGCCAGTCTGAAATCCCATCTTCATTTCCAGGAGAACCCGAGTTTAAGTACATTGGCAACATGCACGGCAACGAGGTGGTTGGTCGCGAGCTGCTCCTCAACCTCATCGAGTACCTCTGCCGTAACTATGGCAGCGACCCTGAGGTCACGCAGCTCGTCAACTCTACGCGCATTCACATAATGCCTTCAATGAACCCGGATGGATACGAAGTGTCCCAGGAGGGTAAGGCCTTGCCAAATCTAAAAAGATATAGTTCAACCAAAAATGCATTTTTTCTATCATTTACTCACCCTCATGTCATTTCAAACCTGTATGACTGTATGAGGAACACAGAGAGGGATGTGAGTAAACGATTGAGCCATATTTATTTGGGGTGAACTGTACCTTTAGTATGTCATTGGGTTACAATTTTGCACATCCAAAAAATGTGTAAAGGCTATATCAGATATCTGCATGAGAAAAGGCTAGTGTGCAATACTTTGAGTTTTTAAAAAAATAGAAAGTAAAACTCCTTTAACAGTTTATTTATTTATTTATTTTCCCTCTATTAAGATGTCATTTTATACAGTAGCTTAAAACAACATTTATACAGAAACAAAAGCAAATGTCTACTTATATTGCCAAGGCTTCTCATAGCTTCAGTCCCATACTGAGAGACAATGTATGTCCATTTGAAAGGCTGTTTTAGAAAGCTCTGATTCAAGAAATCTCTTGTCGTCTTTCCACATATTTCTGAGCCTCTGTGTAGAACCTATTTCTATCATCAGAAATGAACAGCTGCACGCACGCACACACACACACATACACACACACACACAGCTGAGAAGAAATGCTGCTTGTAAATCACCATGACCGAATGCTTCCCTTCGTGCAGGAGATATCAGTGGCACCGAGGGTCGAAACAACAGTAACAATTTTGACCTGAACCGTAACTTTCCCGACCGCTTCAAACTCATCACGGATCCCAGACAGCCAGAGAGCACTGCAGTTATGAACTGGGCAAAAAGCTACCCGTTTGTGCTGTCTGCCAACCTTCATGGAGGTAAAATGCATTTCATTGTGACAGCCTTCTGTTTTTTTTTGTGAGAGCATGCATGGATAATCTCTCTCTGTCTCTCTTCTGTTCTTTCCCTGTCTCTCTCTCTTTCTGTCTGCCAGGCTCTTTGGTGGTGAATTATCCATACGACGATAATCTAAAGGATGTTATTGCCTATAGCAAGTCTCCAGATGATGCTCTATTTCGGATGTTGGCTCTAGCTTACTCCAAGGTACAAATGCAGTCTTAGATTCAATGCTAGTTTTCTTGTGCTGTAGCAGAATCTACTGTTAGAGATGCACTCCGTGTGTTTTGTTTATGATGCTGTGGCCATTTGTTTATGATGCTGTAGCAGTTGTCTTGGTTAAGTCATTTTAAAGTCAGTTCACACAATGGCCATCTTGATTTAATGAGGGAAGTATCTGAACGCACCTTTAAGCATAAATAGTCATTAAATTAATCCTTAAACCAATTTAGGGGAAAAAATAGCCAGTCTACAGTCTTAGTTTGTGTGTGTGTGTTTTTCAGGAAAACACTCAAATGCATAACGGAAGCCCTTGTCCAAAAATGGATTCAGAGTATTTTAAAGACGGTATCACCAATGGTGCCGAATGGTATAACGTCCACGGTGAGCACCACTGTAAAGACACATGATGTCACCAAATAGGTTGATTGAATTTAAAATGAGAATGGCTCTCGTATGCTACTTTATTAGGAGGGATGCAGGACTGGAACTATCTGAACACTAACTGCTTTGAGGTGACCATTGAGCTGGGCTGTTATAAGTATCCACTAGCAGCAGATCTGCCAAAGTACTGGAATGACAACCGCATGTCACTTCTGCAGTTTATCCATCAGGTCAGCTTTGAATGACAGTATCTCTCTGGCTGGCTGGCTCACCTCACTTCTCTATACTGCTACTCACTGTATAATGTTTCTCTGGACGGCCAGGTCCACAGAGGACTGAAGGGAATGGTGATTGACAGCAAGGATGGGTCGGGCATCCCCAATGCGACCATCACCGTGGATACGATTGATCACCCCATCACAACCAACACTGCAGGGGACTACTGGCGCTTGCTCGTCCCAAAAACATACCATGTGACTGCTTCTGCCCAAGGGTACGAGTACGGCGTGTCATTTTTGCCCCACTGGTGCCGTCAAACCGATTAGCAGAAATAAGAATTGATGTCAAAAGTACTTTGTTACCAAGTCGACTCTAAAATGTAAATGTTTAAAATACATTTTGACCAAGTACAGAATCAATCCCATAGTGTCGTTTGAATAATAGGTAGCTGCTTTTGGAAGGCTTGCACAAGGGCTGGGTGCCAGAACAGTCAAAGGCACTTCAAAATGCAAAGACTTCTTGTAAACACAGTGTGTTTGTTTAAGTGAATGTAAACAGGTGGGACAGAATACCAGATGTGTGTCAGTTTGGATCTGTGCGTTAGACCTTGCAGTGTAAATGCAGCGTAATAAACCTGCTGTTGTCTGTCATTAATATTAATCAAACAACAATATTGACTAAAAAACATGACTCTTTTATCTTTGTTCTTTATTATAACAGTTTGCTTAAGTAATTACATAGAAAAACCTAAAGCAGTGTTTATTCTGTTGAGAAGCACTTAAAGGCTAAATGCCTTTGTCATAATTTAATTCGTTATTTATTAACTTTTAATAAATAACGTGTGTCAAGTAGCATTGCAATGGCAAAAACGCTGTGATATTGAAATAGTTATTTGCTTTGTCAGATTTCACTAAAATGATTCACTCTTTCTTTTCGATATTTTCAGATACGTCCCAGTTAGCACCTACGCCTCAGTTCCCAATGAAGGGGTGGAGGTTGTTAATTTCACACTGACCCGTATTAACACCAACACAAATTGGCGGATGTCAGAAGATGCCTCGCCGGTTCAGGATCCCAATGTGAAGGAGTTTCAGAGTCTCATTAAGCAGCTGTCAGGAGAATCAGGATTGGATGAGCTGATCAAGAACACTCCCACCCAGAGCAGCTTCCGTTTCCGCGGTTACAGCGAGGTGTCCGAGTTTCTGCGGGGCCTCACCCTGAACTTCCCCGAGATTACCTCACGGCACAGGTACCGCACCTCACACACTTACTATATACATCACATGCTCTGACGCGCTAATACACAAAATCCTGATTCTTGACCATGTGATAAAAGTCTTGTTGCATTACAATTCAGCTGTCATGGGAGGTTAGTGAAGCATTACAAGTTAAAAAAATCACAGGGAATTTAAAGCAGAGATGTGTTGATTTCTTGCAATATTCCTCAATATTCCTTTGTACTGAAATTAGGTTCATGAATTTTTATCGTTCATGCATTTACATTTACGTATATGGTAGACACTTTTATCCAAAGCAACTTACAGTGCTATACGTTTGATCAATATGTGTGTTTCCTGGGAATTGAACCCACAACCTTTGCACTGCTAACAATTGAGCTACAGGAACACAAGCCTGAACCAAATCCTCTGTATTACTGTGACTAAAGAATCCTGACTGGGAAAAGGTCTTTCAGATGGAGAGATGAATATCTCTGTACACAGCTCACAATGAAGTTTCTGTTGTTTGTCCCATTGTAGCTCAGTGCCAGAACCTATTACAGGAAATTACAGTATGTACTGAATCAAGTGTCACCAAGTTTAAATTACAAGACGGAAACCTCTACAAAGGCTGCTGTTTTTATTTTAGTGCTCTTTGTTTAACCTCAGCATCTCAGAAACCTTTTTCTTTCCCTTGTCAAGTCTTGGTCAGAGTGTGGAGTTTAGAACTATATGGGCTCTGGAGATCTCCAACAACCCTAAAATCCAAGAACCATCCAAGCCCAAGATCCGCTTTGTGGCGGGTATTCATGGCAATGCTCCAGTGGGCACAGAACTGCTTCTGGAGTTTGCTGCCAGTCTCTGCATCAACTATGGAAAGAATGCAGCTATCAGCAGGGTAAGATGTTTTTGTGTTCTGTTTGTAACTAAAGGCTTTTATTTTGTATCGTTTGATGTTCCTCAGGTCTTGCTTAAGGTCTCTCTCTCACTGTCTCTCTCTCTCTTTTATATAGCTGATCAATGAGACCAGAATTGTTATCCTACCCAGCATCAACCCAGATGGCCGTGAACTGGCAAAGGAGAATAACTGCACCTCCACTGCCGGCACGACCAACGTGCACGGCAAAGATCTGGACAGTGACTTCTTTGGTGAGATCACACTCAAACAATACCTCACTCATCATGTTGGTGCTAATGAGAGCAGGCTGCTGCTTTCTCCACAGGATGTGCTGAATATGTGTGATACCCCACAGGTAATACATCTCAGCGCGCAGCAGAACTTCAGCCAGAAACACGAGCTGTGATGGATCTTATACAAGAAAGAGGCTTTACTCTCTCTGTGGCTCTGGATGGAGGCTTGTTAATGGTCACATACCCATATGACAAGCCAGTGCAACCTGGTACGTTTTGGCACATAGAGATAATGCACCTTTTGTTGCATCATTGCCCTGATTTACGTGATGTTTTGTTCCTTGCTTCTCCATTTCAGTTGAAAATGAAGATACGTTGAGATATCTGGCTACTGTGTATGCCAAGCACCATCCCACAATGCACTTGGGCAATACTGGGTGTTCAAACAGCGG
>JAZGTI010006010.1:0-24225 GCA_036877585.1 Botia kubotai | reverse complement strand
TTCTGTAAGACGGTCGTGCAAAGCATTTCACTGCATGTTGTACTGTGTATGATCTTGCATGTGACAAATAAAATTTGAATTTGAATTTTTAAATTGTATTAAGACTGTATTAAGATTGAATAAAAACTGTATTCAGATAAAAGTGGAATGATAGCCCAGACCCTTAGGTTGTCATGAATATCAGAAGCTATAACTGAATATTACTATTTCAGAAAGATGCTTTAGATCAAGTATAAAACTTAAAAACTTTTCCCATAAGTCTTAGTCTGCCCAAATGACAAATCCCCATAACCCTGATTTGAAAATAGTACTCCCCAAATCATGATGCATTTGTAACTGTAGTGCAGGTTAATCAGAAATGCATGAAGGCCATGTTTTAATTGCCTCATTTAACATGACTGTGTGATCTAGAGGAGGAACATTTTAGAGGTGGATGTATAGGTTTGAAAGTGACAGATGAGTATCTCTTCTGCTCTTCAGCTGTTTCTTCCATTGTTACATCACTGGGATGTGCTTGAATTCTGTAGCATGGAGAGATGGGGTTGCTATGGGAGACATAGTCAAGCTATAAAAGAGTTGGTTGCAGGTTTGAGCTTCACAAGGAGCCACCCATGAATATTATGCCCTTGGTTACTCCCTAAGGACTATTCCTGTACTAAGTGTACTGCAAATCACTATTAGAGATCAATCCATGAAATGAATACATCCTGACTAGGAAGCTAAGTGAATAATTTGAGCTAGGACCTGTTATTTTATGATAAGCATTAAGTGGCAGGAACTAGGCACCTTCCATCAATGTTATTGACAAAATTCAGTAGCTGCCCTACTGAATTTCACTATAATTGCAGTGTTACAAAGTCTTTGTCCCCATTTTGTCCCACTATTTCAATCCTACATGTACAATGTCTAGCTATTATTGTAATACTTAATATATACACACGTTTCTTTGAAACTGAAAATCTACAGTCTAACAAACTGGGTGATTCTATGTACCAAGATGTTACTGCAAAGAAAAAAACTAATTCTTATAGCCATGTTGCAAGTGACTGCGTACCTATCAAAGCTGATAACACTTCATGATCTTTTGCGTTACCCTTTTAGCGTTATGCCATATGTCCCTTTGTTAATCTGGTTTCAGATGCTGTTTTAAAATAACCATGCATGATTCAGGAAGCCTTTTCATTTAAAAGTCAAATGATATTATATCAAGCGTGATACTTTTGCATTCCCAAGCCTTCGACAAAACCCTCCGCGCAAGTAAGTTTCTTGAAAGTGGTTTTACCAGACGTGTTCGTGTAAATTCCCTAATTTTTTTTTTAGTTTTGCCCCGATGACACTAGTAAATGGGAGTATGATTTGGTACTGCGCACATCGTGCGCGCACTGTTATGCAATCCACACATCTGATCCAGTACAAGGGCATTCAGACAACAAGTGACACACCCAAAGCAAAATGGTCTGAACTAATGCGCAATAACAGTGAAAAGGCTTGAGAACCGCCTTTTTGCGCGGGTTGGAATCAATGACCAGATCGCGAGGATACGATTTGTTTCTGTTTTCTTCATTTGCGAATGTCCTGGTATGAACATATTTTGAAATAACGTTATAAAACGACAGTCGCCAGTGAAAATGCGCTCTCTCAACAAACAACCCAGCCAAGCAGTTGCTCTACAACTTTTTCTAAGGGGTAGCGGAGCGACACACAGACACGACATCAAATATAGGTAAAGTCTATTGCATTATGTTTGTTTTAGAAGTCAATAAATAGTATTATAAATATTTGAATGTATTGCATTTTGCTAGTCAAGATGGCGCCAGACACAGTCAGGTGACCTTGTTTTTTTTTCTTTGTAACACCAGCAATAGTAGAAATCAGAAGCGGAAGTGAATGTTCCCCCTGAAATATGATTGGCTGGTTTAAAATGTAGGGGAAAGCGTGGCCCAGTGGTTGGAGTGTGCGATGTGACAAGCTTGTTTTAGACATAACCAGCGAGTACTGGAAACCCACACTGCACTAACAATTGTGAAAATACAAATACATCGATTTTTATTCATACCCTCACTTTTCGCATCGCTGATATTTCGACATTGTTTGTAAGGCACTATTCATACAGCCTTTCGATTTATTAAAAATATGCTTTAACAGCTTCAACTCTAAATAATATTATATTACTTACATATCAGCATTTAAATAAATCGGCCATAACGAATCACCGTTAAAACTTAGCATGGCTAAAAATGTGGCTAATTAGGTAATATGGCGTATATATTCAGGAATAAACTAGTCAAAGAATTTAGCGCAGACTGTGCATTTCCTTTTTAAAGGACGTTAAAAAGGAAAGGCTGTTTAAACGTTTAAAGGCTGTAAATTATCTTTACAGCCAAGGACAACGTCATTTACATGACTAATATGTTGTAACCAACAGTTTATTTGAAAATGTTTGAGATGCGTTTTCCAATAACTGGGACATCTTTGTCAAAGTGTAGACAAATCGCTTAAAAAGTAACTATCCTACCCTTGTTTATTTGTTGTTTTCGACAGTTCGGTTGATTTTATCGTATAGATGTCACTGTAAAACAGATTCGCCAGATAAACATAAGTTCATGTAACCCCACCCAGTTTCTCATCGAGTTTTGATTGGTCGCCTTGCTAGCCCTTTGTATTTCGCAGTTCCTTCGACATTTCTTATTGGTTGTTTCCGGCGAACTCATACGTGATTCCCACCTACTGAGACATCAAGTTTGTAAGACTTGCAATTGCTAGTGTAAGAGGCTATAGCTGAATGTGTAGCAAAGACTTTCAAGTCCAACTGTACCCTTTGTGTTAAACCACACATTTAGAGTTTAGTAAGATGGATATGAAAAAGAGAATTCACCTGGAGTTGCGGAACCGAACGCCATCAGACGTAAGCATTTTTATTTGTTCCTGGGGGTATCATTTCATGAACTGTTGGTTAAAGTGGTTCTGCATGCATTGCCAATGATAGATGTGCACGCGTTAAGTCTTGAATGAAGTTTTAACAAGCCTAGAATCCTAGTTATCGTTAGCTCGCCATACCCCTATATGGGACATGAGCTGAACAGTTTTGCCGCTTTTTCTCAAGTTTGAAAGATCTTTCAATTGATGCTCAGATCAGAAACCGAGAGCTCCATGCCCTCAGTGTATTAACACGGGAAGCGGTGTCAGAAGCCATTTGTAACTGTAGCCTCTGAACGCGCTCTTTTCCTTTGCATCCACAGTACTTTAAAAGTAGCCTGCCTCAGTTCACGTCAATAACACGTTCGCACATATATTTTCAATTTAACATTTATACACATAACGACCGTTACTTAGTTCGGTAATTTGTTGTGGTACAAATTTGTAAATTGCTGTGCAGATGATTTGAAACATGAAACGGGTTTAAATTACCTACTCAAATAAAGTTGCCTAATGCCTAAGCGGGATCTTGTTGCGGGTTTTGTCATGTTTTTGCTGTTCATCTCTTTGATTTTGAGGGGGAAATGTGAAGAACTTTTGTTGTTTAGTCATAGGGTGGAAAGGTATTGTGTTGTCACAGCATATCTTCTTGGGTAAAGGTGCTCAAACCTATTAACAATTACATTATACGTCGACGGCATTGATTGCCGGAATGCAAGACCACATTAAAGTATCCACACCCCTATAAATAACCTCGGGGCTGTGATTACGATGAATTCAGTTCACGACCAAGGTCCCTGTCATTGCCCCTTTACGCATTCCTAAATACGGTATAACGTAACGCGTAAATAAAATGTCAACCGCATTTTAGATCGTCTTTGTGCTCCCTGTGTGTATCCACTAACAATATTTTTTGGCTGTGCTTGTTATTGACAGACTGTGTGCTTATGTGAAACCCTACGCAACTTGAATCTCGAGATCTAGGACAAGCCGCCATTTTAACCAGCAACAGAGATGCAAGATATTTGATCCTGTTGCCGTTTAAACCGTCTGTATGGTTCCGTGCATTTGGTCGTTGAAAGTCGATTTCATTTAGTTTTTATTGCATGTAAGTCCAAAATACCTGTCGCTTAAAGAGCGACCCCGCTTTCCATTATCAAACGCGTCTCTGTCCATCCTCCGTGAATTCTTGTGTTCGTCTTCGTGTCTTTGCTGTTCCAGGACAGTGTAATGGGTTTTGTGCAACACCTATCCTATCTTTTTACGCAACCTTTCTTTGCGGTTCGGGTATGCAAACAATATAGTAAACATACTCTAACCTTAATAAATCAGTGTACGCCGATTGTTGCCGAGTCAGCCATTTTGTTAGAAGGGGTGAACAGAGTGGGTGTCAGATGTGTGATTTTGGTCGTTTACGTTTACACTCCGCTATTTTCATACCGTAGACAGCAATGTGAAGTCAACCTATTGGGTTGACTTCCGCGATTTTGGTTTGCCTCAGTACATTTATATGAGGGTTTATACATACATACATACACACACACACTGTATGTATGTATGTATGTATATATATATATATATATATAAAGTAGTCGGTAGAAATGTGTCTGACTTGAAGCCATATTAACCATCCTGTCCACCTTAAGAAGTCCCTGTTGGTTTAAAGTTGTACAGCATAGACCGTTAGAAGTGTTATATTGAGTAAACAAGTAATTTCGAATTTTTTAATATAACTTTGATATAATTTGCCTTTTACCAGGTGAAAGAACTTGTGCTAGACTGCTGTCGGTCAAATGAGGGCAAAATTGAGGGTCTCACTGATGAGTTTGAAGAACTGGAATTTCTAAGCACAATCAATGTAGGCTTAACATCGGTTGCCAATTTTCCAAAGCTAAACAAACTCAAAAAGGTAAGTAACATAATTGGTCTGAATAGTTTTTACATCGTTTATAATGGTTTACCAACTCCTTTGGTAATAAACTACAAAAGGATTTTTTGTTTTCAGATTAATAGTATTAAAAATAGTCCTGTAACATCTTAATAACAGTGCACATTCTCTACAGCTTGAGCTTTGCGATAACAGAATCTCAGGGGGTTTGGAGGTATTGGCAGTGAAATGTCCTAACCTTACCCATCTCAACCTCAATGGCAATAAAATTAAAGACCTCGGCACCATTGAACCCTTGGTAAGCCACAGTCATGGAGAGTCAGAACTTATGAGTTTATAAACGTTTTGTGTATTACTGCTTCCACGTTGTCAAATAAGATGGTTGGGAGTATGACATGCATTTTAAATATTTTTAAGTAGCATGATACTTTTATCCATTAGTGGATATTGTTATTTTTGGCATAAACAATGTTGACTTGGTTTTTTCAGTTTGCAGCTGTAAAATATATACATTTTGATCACCTGTCATTTTTCCAACAGAAAAAATTGGAAAGCCTCAAAAGTTTAGACTTGTTCAGCTGTGAGGTGACAGGCCGGAAAGACTACAGGGAAAATGTTTTCAAGCTGCTCCCTCAGTTGATGTATCTTGATGGATATGACAAAGAGGATAAAGAGGCACCAGACTCTGATGTGGAAGGGCTAGATGATGATGATGATGAGGAGGATGATGAAGAAGATGGTACGCTTCTGAAGAGTCTGACTGTGTTGATTCTTTTGTTCCCCTAATTGATGTTAAGCAATTATAATATTGATTTAATTTTGTCTACAGATGAGGAAGAGTATGATGAGGATGCAGCTCCAGGAGATGAAGAGGGAGAGGAGGAAGATGAGGAAGAGGATGACGACGACGACATCAGTGGAGAGGTGAATGCTGGGGAATATTAATTACTAAAATCACAAAAAGACATTCATAGATGGTATCTACTCATGGACATTATTTTCATTTAATTTTAGGAAGAGGAGGAGGAATTAAATGGAGAGGTAGATGATGAGGAAGACTATGGTAAGTGAATAGTTGAAGCATTTGTTTTTATTTTTTGCAAATTGTCAACTGCTAATTTTACCTCAGAGTTAAGCGGCTCTTTTGTAGATGATTGGAAGTTAAGCAGAACATTAAAAACGTCCTGGTCCTGTGTTTTGCTTGCAGAGGAGGAGCGGGGTCAAAAGAGGAAACGAGAGCTGGATGAGGAAGGGGAAGAAGATGATGACTGAACATGTACTCCCTATTGTGATCTGACATTTTAACATCTGTATGTCTGTCCTTTTGTCACTCTGCCATGGGTTTGGGGAGGTATTCAAATGATAGGGGACACCATTTAAATATTTGTTTTTAACTTCTTTATTATTTTTTTGTTGTTTTTCCTTTGGTTTTATTTTATACTTTCAGTTTGATTCTCTTTTCCCCAAAGCTCTTCATGGCTGACAACACCATGTGGATAATTATTATTGACGGGAAAAAGACTAGTATGCGCTTGGTAATTTTTTTCCCTCTTCACTGTTGATGCCTAAATGCTGGTAGTGATTTAATGTATTAAAAAACAACCAAAAACCTCTTAGAAGTGAATAGCTGACTCTATGTTAAAGTTGACTACTGGATTTCAAGGAAAAACCTTTTTTAACCCACTTTTTTATTGCATCTTTTGTGTATTGCATTTCTTAGGCATTTTCATCATCACTACCACTATGGTTTGTTGTTTAGGCATGAAGAATACATCATGATGTCTGCTTGCACAGTTTGACCTCTCAATGTGATTTTTTTTTTTTTTAATGTTCAGAGTCGAATGTCTGCACTTGTCAAATGAGTCCTAAACCCATTTCCCCTTTTTGTGTGGATGGTTCAGAGCTTTTATATTTTTTGTAAATGAGAAAATGTTTTGTTTTTCTGATTCCCTTTGACAATGGCAGACATTTTAACAAATAATCTCAATTATAACCTTTAACTGTAATAAAATGAATGAAAATTAACAGCTGTATGGTAATTCGAAATATCTTTGTTCTAACAGCCAGCATTTATATTTATTGCCACAGATAGTCCACATATTGTAATGAGACTGTAATTAGACATGATTGATCAGTAGGTTGTATATTTTGAGTCTTGTTAAAAGATGGCAAGTGTATAATATTGATATTTTGGGTCAATTTTAGATTATAAATGTAAATTGCATTGTGAAGCTCAGGGAAACTAGCTTGCATATTATTATGATGCATAACTGGATATGTAAATATTCAGAAGTGACATGCTGATGGTTTAGAATAAGAGCATGAGTAATATGAGTATGAGCTTTATCCAAGTGTCAGATCATTCTGATTGAAATGTTTTTATTAAAAAACTACTTCAGATTTCATATGAACAGAAGTCAGAATTTTTTGTTCACATGAATATTTACTGTATAAGCATGTGCCTTTATTAACTTGAATATACAATCATTGCTAAAATTGAAATGCATTTAATGTGAGAATGTTGTCTCAATCTGTATGAGGTGTATGACAATATTTGCTTGGGTGAGATGGACAGTTAATGTCACCTTCAGTGAGTCAAACTAATTGATTTCAACTCGGCAAGTTGTAGTGATCCTCATCAGGAAGGGCTCTCTGCTTTGCATGCAATTACCTTCTGCTTAGGTAACATGCTTTAGTTGGACTGTTAATCACCATAAACAGTGAACCAGAATTGTTATTACCCATTAATGTACTTAGGTTTATTGAAAGACTAGTGTCTTGCCTCATAGATGTTCAGGCTGATCCKCTTGCCATGGAGTATTTCAACAATTGTGCTTGTGTAGACATTGTCTTGCCAAATAAAGGGGCCWGAGTGCTGCATAGCTATTTATACAAATTACCTCCATATCTCCGCACCTGAAATTATACAGTATGATTTATAAGGCACAAAAGAATTAGGATTGTACAGCTCAGTGTTCCAGCAATGTTATAGAGCCACGTAAATAACCTTTAAATTTATCTGAGCAGTGAGTGAACTACTCATTTACTGGCCCATTCAGGTAATGCATAAAATATGAAATCCTGTTTCCATTTAACATTGGAATACAGTGTGGTGTCAGCTGTGTGCTAATGCGTAAGCCTCTACGCTAACATGTACGCTGCTTTTACTGCTCTCTACTGTCAGGATTTAGAAGTGCACTTCCTTCAAAGGCACTGTTAGCCTAAATGCTATTAGTCAAAAACGAAGCTGGAGGACAGAGGAATTTACGTTATTGTTTTATGAGACAAACTATTTACAAAGCTTGAGGCTCATTGTGTTTCATTAAATGGTAAAAACAGAAATATTTTAAATGGTAAAAACAGCCACTTGTTTTCCATGCTGGTTGTTTTCCATCTGGTCTGAGGCCTTATTTAAAAGTAAAGTGAAGTGCAAGCTAAGTATGGTGACCAATGCTTTGAATTTGTCCTCTGTATTTAACCTATCCAGTCAGTGCACACGAATTGGAGTAATGAAAAAAAAAATCAGTGGAGTGCCCCACAACCAGAAATTACGAAGTCAAGATTCCCACATTTGGGGAATTTGCAGGGGTCGAGCCTCGCTCTGGGTAAACCACCTTGATCATGTCTCCCTTTACAGGTAAGTAATCCTCAGCTAACAGGGAACATTCTCAGAACATTAATTAATGTTCTAAAAGTTCTCTTACAGTTATCAAAAAGTGTTCTTATAGTAACGTTAGAAGAACTTTTTTCACACTATATATCATATATCAAAAACATTATTCTTAAGTTGTTAATAGACCATTTTAAAAACATTACAGAATTTAAAAATGTTTGAATAATGTTCTTATAACCAAACAGTAACTGTAATACGTCTAAAAGGCTGGATGCTTTGAATGTCCTATAACTTTCAAAATAACATTGTTAACATTTTCACTACTTAATGGAAACAGTTTTTACAACCCAAAATTGTTAGCTGGGGTCACTGGATAATTTATGAATTAAGCAATATTTTAGGAATTAAAATTACATTTTAACAGCTGAAAATGTAAAAAAAAAAAAAAATTAAACAAAAAAGGTACATTTTATCTTTTCAAGTTAATGTGTTGTGAGATTACAATGAATGGGGTAAGCGTTAGAGGAGTGATTGTGTGTATTTTTAGCATGATATATTTTCCTACAAGGCATTTGTCCTCATTGCATCAAACACAAGAATTAAGATCCAATTGAACAGAAAAGGTCGGAAGCAATTTGTATACGAGTTCAATAGTTTGATTATTACATGTATCCTTATTACATAAGGATAATTCATGGTTACAAGCCGCAATCCTCCTCAGAAAAATCAACTCAAACTGATGAAAAGAGGCAATAAACAATTTACAAAGTGGAATCAACAGATAGGTGTGATTTAAATAGTATTAATAAAAAACAATGTATCAATGCATCATTATGCACAGTCAGTCTTTACAACAAAGTATCATCATTTATTCACCTTACTGATTGACCTCCTATGCAGGGGCGCCGCTAAGGGGGGGAAAGTTAGGACAATTCTAGGGCCCACGCCCTCTAGGGCCCCCAGAGATCTGCTTTATTAGTGATAACACTACTAGGGGGGCCCAACCTCATATTTTGTCATAGGGCCCAAAATTGCGAGCGGCACCCCTACTCCTATGCATCAAAACTCTGCTGGCACAACCTCTCTCTCCCTCTTTGAGTGGTCATTCTCACTCTTCATTTTCAAACTTTACTGCTGCCAATTCATTTAATAATTGAATTTTTGAGACAGTGACTTTTGTCAATCAGCCAGACATTGCTTATTCATCCATGCCGAACATTTGTCCCACTTAGTTTACTTCAAATGCGTTAGAGACCCATTGCCTCTATAGACTAACTTTAACATCTTTAACTGTATATTGCATGTAAAGAGCACATACAATATATTATGTGGAGCAACTCAACAGTCTCCACAGTCCCCAGCTTTTTACAATTATTATTGTTTTTAGAACATATTATTAAAAACTGTTTTCAGAGAGTCACTTGGATAAATATGATCCATTGTGTATTGTTACTGCACTGTAACACTGTGTTTGGGGTATTCTACATTAAAACATCACTGTCAATACTACCATAACAAACCTATTGAATAGTTCTACTCATGAGATGACAGCTAGGCTGAAGCATGAATACCTGACCTTGGTTAAATACTTATCTGTCTTAATCAATATGGCTCTATACTGAGTTCATAAACCTATTTAGAACAGGAATAAAATAAATTATTCTAACAATTCAATCTAGGTAAGTCTAAATTATGAGATGATAATGCAATTAATAGCTTCTACCAAGTTATATTAAAACTGGTCCCATCTTGCAGTAAACAGTTATGTGCAAGAAAAGAGGAAAAGAGAAGGGTTAAAAAAGAAAAAAAAGGAGCCCTTTCTGTTTATAACCCTCTGTACCCCCCAACAAACCACATCCCCCCTGTACATCTGTGTCCATCTGTGTCCTTGTGAGGTCTTTAGACTCTTCACTCTTAACGTATGGAGAATCATTCCGCTGCAGGTACATTAGCAGAGTGAATGGAGGTCATTTGATGGGAGAGTTTTCACAGGTTTAGTGAACCATCAGGTTATTAAGGTCCATTTAGCACACACTAGCTGTGGGGTTAGAGTGAAACAAGTGCTCAGTCCTCTGAGGTCTTGAAGAAGGCTACTCAAATGTTAGGACAAAGGAGGCCCACATGAAGTTTTAGCAGTAGCAGTCCAGTTACTTTAGGAGAGAATTAACAGAAACAGTACAGATCCTATGTCAAATGTTGCTACCATTACTGTTGCTGTTATTGTTGTTGTTAATATTTGGGCTGTTTCTTATGTTATTAAGCTCCAGCTCAAGCTGTCGGATCTTAATGTCCTTCTGAGTGAGCTCGTCTTTTAGTCGTCGTAATTCTTCCTGCTGCCTGAAGAACATTCGCAGGAGCTGTGGAGCACAATGCACAGGGTTATTACACACATCAACACATTCAGTGTCGTGATTCTATCATACATATCTTACCAATTTTATGTATGACTGTACATTACTGTATGTATGTTATATAGACAGGAGAGCTTCGCCCCCCCAGACTTTTCTTTTAAAACTTTATAGAGTTCTTCTCTCTATGTCACATCTGCCTTTAGCTTGTTCCTTGAGTGTTTGCAGATAAATATTGGGGATAATTTTCTCTGATTTAAATAGAACTCAGTGAAAACCTATGGAACTTAAGACATTGTACTGAAACATTTTTCTGTAAAGCTGATTTGAAACAATGTGCACCAGGATAAAGGTTACATAAATAAAACTGAAATTAATATAATATAAACACTTTTCAGCAAGAAATGAAACCCACACACTACTTCTCTGTTCAATTGCCCTTTTAATAGATCAACTGTAATAAATCTTCATTGTGTCTTGGTAATAAAACAGTCACCTCATTCTCTGTACGGGGAGGCACATTTTCCAGCAGGTCAATTCCATTGACCACCATACCCTTTTTCTCCTTTACAGGGGCCTTAAACACCAGCTTGTTTGGTTTGCTGTATCCCTCTTTCAAAGACATGAGCACAGGACCTAAACATGCAGACAAAGTTAAAGTTTTCCTAGGTATGCATTTACTTTCAGCCTTTGTTTTTCATGTGGTTTTATTTCTAAAAATAAATGTCTTTTTTAAGTCTTAACCTCGGTTGATTCCACTGAGCCACTCATCAGCCGAGAGAGCAGGTTCTGTCCCAGCAGTCATGGGGTATATGTCCTCCTGGTAGGTCTCTGACTGCAAAGACATCCTCGTTACAGTATTTTCACTATTTTTAATGTTAAATTGAAATGATTAATTAGCTGAGGTGATAGCAACATGATGGCCTAGAAATTAAGGCTCAGTTATTCAAGGTCGTTCTCAGGTACTAAAACGTGTAGAGCTGCTCAAAGCTTATCAGAAAAACCACATATGTAACATTATCATAGGGTATGGGTTAAACTCTTGCCTGGGCAACATCTGATTTCTCCTTTCATCATCATTAACGGTAGATATGAGATGACAGATAGAGATCAGGGCTTTGTGCATTAAAATTATTGTGTTGGGAAATTGTAATCAATTCCTTTGCTTTTAAAGCCTTAATGGATAACGGCCAGCCTTCCCCTGTCCAGAGTGTATAGAGCACTGTGTTTCACATGGGGGATATTACATCACTCACTTTCATCTTACTGAGGGTACAGTTACACCAACAATGGTGACGGATTACTTTATCACATTGATTACTTAGAATAATAAAGATATTTGTTAAGATACACTAGAACTAAAATTTAAACTATAATCAGGAACCTCACACAATATGTCTAGCACAAACTTTGTGCACCTTTCTAAAAACTTTTACATTTTTAATGTTTTATTTAATAAAACTGCAAGATAAGATACAAAAAACATGTTAATAAGATACATTGGGGTACAGTGAACTAATGCTCACCCTTCTAGGAACAATCATAGAGATCGGCTCAATGAGGCCCTTCAGAGTCACCAACTTATAAAATCTGAAGACTTCACATGCTCCTACATCCAGCCCATGTTTCGGCATCACTCCTAATGGACAGGTAGGAAATTCAACAGTAAGCATTTATCACTGGTATTCTTGTTGGATTTTCTTCTGAGGTCATCATTTGTAAATACTAACAGCCACATGTATAGCCAGCTATACATGGTTGTTTGTCTGTATCTGTGTAGTCTGATCACTTATGTGAATGCAGTCTTACCAAGTCCTTTCTGTGGTGCAGGGGACCTAAACTCCATGAGATACTGCAGGTAGGGTTTTTCCTGGGTGATCTCATAGTACCTGATGTTCCCATCACCCTTCAATTACAACATTTTAGTCAGTTCAAATATTCTTACTGAAAAGTCATTATCAGTTACATTCATTACATTACATTACGATACATTACATCATAAAATGCTACATATATGCCAGGGTACTTTCTGGGGCTACTGTATTTTTTAGTAATGTATGGATCATCTGTTTGCAAGTACATTTAGAACTTAATATTAGTATGGAGTAATGTGTACCTTGCCTGCTAGGTACAGCATATGTGTGTCTGCATCATAGAATGGAAAAAGCAGGCCTGATAGTCCATCAATCTCCTCCTCAATAATTGGCATAGACAGATCCTCCTGTCATTGAAATATACACATAATATTACTACACCTAATCTCAGCCATACACAGTACAGGGCAGTAAATGCACCATAACCTTAAATCTGTGAGCATTTGTTTCAATTTTTGAGATATAGGACTATCTCAGAGCCCCAACACTGAAATATTGGTAAGGACAAATCAACAACCCAGCAAACAGGGTTGGCTAACATTCTCTTAAAGCTCTCCCTTAAAGTTATCAGAAAACGTTCTTGCAGTAATGTTAGCAAAATGGTTTTGTAACATTATATATCATATATATCAAATACATTATTCTAAAGTTCTTAGTGGAATGTTTTAATAATGATACAGCATTAAAAAATGTTTAATGTTTTTATATCCAAGCAACAATGTTAACACAACGTCCAAAAAGCTGGACATTTTGAACATTCCTAAAAAACATTGACTATAACCATTTTAATGTTTTTGTTACATATTGGAAATGTCCCTACAGCCTTAAAATGTTAACTAGGTAGCTTCTTTATGAGCGTTCTCTCCTTCGCAGTGGGGTGCAGCTGTGTAGCTGGAACAATTAATGTGATTATCAGACAGTAATTACAGGGAAGGCGCTGAGAAGAAAACAGTGACTTTCAGAGGGGTAATAATCTTTAGGGCAATACAGACATCAGGGACAATGTGGTTTTCTGGTTTGGGAATCAAACGCAGAGAAAACACACACATACACAGGTTGTTCTCACCTGGTCCCAAAGAGCAATCTGGCGTGTGTTCCAGCGAGACACACCTGTTGTTAAGATTCGCTTTATGTGGCCTAGGAACACAACACGATTCACTTTGTGGTTCTTAAAATTCGCCTCCTGCTTGACAACAAAAATTAAAACAACTGAAACTTTGCAAGCTATTTTCTCACTAGCAATTCTATATAAATTAGGATTCATGACAAACATTTATGGCGATGGAGGGAGGATATTTTCCCTCTATGAAAGTGAACAACAAAACATAAAATTAATTCTCAAAATTAATAATGTTTCATTATATATGAAGAGTTAAATTGTTACTGTTTTAATTAAAGGAAATCTTTCATTTTAATACAGGATAATTAATATAAACAGAAACAATACAATAAATATTGAATTACAAAACAGGAAGGTTGATCAATTGTTTTCTGCGATTTTGTAAAAGACACTGAATGTAATTTTTCTTATGGAGTTTTGTACAGCTCTGAATGTAACTGCCAGTTGGCTTGACTGTGTCTGTTTTCTCTGACCACACCTGTAGCACTTTGCCAGAGCGAGGCTCAATGACACGCAGCTTCTTGTCCTTGCAGCTAGTGGCCAACAGACTTCCCTCAGTGTTAAATGTCATACAGAGAACCACGTCTGTGTGGCAGTCAATCATTTTCACCGGCTCCCCAATCTCAAGATTCCAAATCAGAATCTGCATAGAGAGCAATCACATTAGAATCAAACCCCAGATACAACAGAGACTTTGACGCATTCACAATATGGGCAATTACAATCACGTCCGAATGACTGGCCCCACGCTTATTTGCAAATGATCAAGACAGATCTCTGTGTTTTCCTTTTGTGTCTCATTTTATTGAATTTATGAATACCAAATCATGTTGCAAAAAACCTCATTACCTTGTAGTCATAGCCAGCACTAAAGAGAATCCCACTAGTGGTTGGGTGCCACTCTATGAGGCCCACACGCCTGCTGTGGCCATACAGTTCTAATACAGCCTCTGTCAAATTCCTTCTCAGTCCACCATCAGGAATCTCCCATATACGCACCTGACACAATGTTATAATGGAGAATTGACAACGTATAACGTAAAGACATGTGAGAAAGTTAACTACAGATTGACATGGTTGACCAATCAATGTCAAATATTCCAGGCAGCTATCGAGTAATATGTTTTGTTGACCCAATTTGACATTTTTTAAAATAAAAATATCCTCCTTAATTATTCATTCTCTATTGTTTTGCAGGGTTACTTAAAATGACACACTTCTATAAGAACAGGGAAGGAGATATTTATCCCTTTTCAACTCTCTCTCTGGTGTGAATCATCACTGTTATGCCCCTGAGCAAGATACTTCAGCCCGGGTTGATCAGGGGGATTGTTTCTGGAACATATCTATGATCATGGAAAAAAATCCACTGACCCCTGGATGTGTGGCATTAAAAATATTTTATTTCATTTAGATTTTTGGTCCTATTTGAATGACCAAAATTTGTCTCTGATAAATGTGTTATTTGTATATTTAAACATCACCATCATAAATAACTGCAACAGATTGCACAAAAGGGGGTTCCTAATTTTATCACATGATAATGACTAAATTGTTTGGGCTTACTCACAGACGAGTCTTCCGAACAAGAAGCGATTATGTTGTCATGGAAGGGATTCCATTTAATGTCCAGCACATTGCCTTGGTGACCGCAGACCTTTGGATGATGGGGGTCAATACGGCCAAACTGTGGAAGGGAATCACAGGAGGTTAGTGATATGATTTAATGTGACTAGCATTACACAGATGCACTAATATTGCAATGCACAAAATGTCCACTGTGTGGCACTACGTAACTACAGTCAATACAGTCAGCAGTATCCAGGATGTTGGTCATGATGTCATAAATGTTTGCTGTCACTTAAGTCCATTGACCTCCTTCTGAGCTGAACTACAAAATGGACGGTAAAGATAAAGTCTTCTATAGCTGTTTATCAAGGTTTCTTTGGAATGCACTAGGATACATTATCTGTTTGAATGTGACCTTTAGTTCAAGTGAGATTAAGGGCAAAAAAACAGCATGTGTGGTCTATGCTACATGTTAAAACAACGTATGGAACTTATGACATTTTGAATTTCACACTCTCTCTCATGCTCCCCATATCTGAGGTCTCTGTGCTATTCTCTTACATGGGAATCATGTCTGTGATTTTGTTACAAAATCACATTTGTGAGTTTGATAAAATTTACATATTATTGACTACAGTTAGCACAGAGATTGCTTGAGTGGGGAAATCTGATTTCCCATAGGAGGTCAAAAAAAGTTTCTATCACTCTGTTTAAGTTACGCTGTTAGCTTATACAGTATGGATACCTGAGGATGATCAATGTCAGGTAAGTCTTTTCCCAGACTTTATATACTTCTTGCAGTGATTTTTTGCCCACCCATAAAAAACAGCTCCTTATAGCCTCTTAAAGGGGTCAGACCATAAGACAAAGATTTTGTAAATGTTGCTGAAATATGGCCAACCTAGACAAAATTATAAATAAGAAGAAAGCAGAATAATCTTTTAATCATAAACACTAGAAAAGCTGAAACGTGATTTGAAGGCAACACTGGCCAAGAGAAAATAAAAATATGAACTTACTATTAACTACTACACCTAATATCAAAAAGAAAAAAGAGTTAAATTATATTTTAAAAATAATAACTTAGGATATGACATATGATAGTAATGATCAACATTTTACTCAAACATCATGACAACGGTTAACATATAAGCATGTTTCTAGAGTGTGAAATGTCACAAAAAACATGGTGTGTGGATTGAGCACAGAGCCAAAAGAGAATGACACAGATGTGTTGGCCTGAGATGAAGCTTGATGGTTACTGTCTGAGATCTTAAGGTCAGATAAAAAAGAAGATAAGGATGATAATATATGCGACCACGCCCTCTATTGTGAGCTATATAATGATGTGAGTGGAAAGCTGTGGGATTACCCTAATTATCATGTCAGTGGATGTGCCTTAAATCTAGACTTCCATTGACTCTGACTTTGCCTGAGTCCCCAAGAACAAATGGGTTTTACTCTCTAAATAGCTATGCTACATACGAAAGATGGGCATGCTTGAAATGTATGTCTAATATCCAGACCACTGTTTGCAGTAGCACACCCACTCAGAGCCATGACTCACTACCTGACTAGTCTGGCTGTTCTAGACTACTGGAATACAAGAGGCAGAAGTAATATTCTTGTAAAAACACCAAGTATTGTCTGGTTTAGACAGTATGTATCAGTATATACAAAAATATACAATAATAGTATATATGTAATATGTATACAGAATAGTAAGATTGATGCACCAATATGCATACTGGGAGCATAATTTATTTTATACATTTTCTGCTTTTGATCCACTCATGACTGGCCACTGTTACTTTTTTCTGCTCATGCAAAGTTTTTGGCTGTTTAATATTATTTAGCATACTCCAAGTCTAGACTTTTCCATAGTTCCTGAACATTGTCCTGACAAAGGGCATTTCAGTTCTGAGCTTACTGTATGCTAATTTAAGCATTATAAAAATGGGTGTAGGTCTAGTAAAAAGAGCTCTGAGGCATGTTAAGGTAGTCTGAACTGGTTGGCATATTCCTATCGGTGTTGCCAGATGGCCCAGACTCCCTCTTGCGTGTTTATGTGTGTGCGTGTCTGTAGCTGTTTGTTTGCCTGCTTGCGTTTTTAATGGGAGTTCTGCATTATTTTAAAAATTCTAATATCATCCCAAACTATTAGCACAACCTCACAATTCTGTCAACAGCTGCCTGGCGGGTCAAGGGAACAAACAGTATTTCCAAATGGTTAAACGGTTAATGATGACATCATCGCAAATAGCACAGTCTTCTATTCACGCTCTTTTTTTCTCCCTCCATCGGCCATCACATAGTGGTTTCTGTATGCATTTTCCATTCCACAACTGAAGCGCCTTTGTCATATGAAGAATTCCAGCTGAAAGGCCAATGTTCTGCCACTATATTGCTCCCATGTGTCTGTATCTTTTTGGGAAAACACTCATCTCTAATCAGATTATTGTCCCTGGAATAACTGCTTAAGAAATTATTTCCTATTCAGGTTTAAACTTATGGCCTTGGTCTGAATGAAGGCATAAAAGAGATTTAAATAAATTAATGTGCATATAGTGTATGTAAATATATGCAAAATGTCATCCAAGTGCCAAACTTAGCACAAGCTGTTATCAGTTTCGTGTAGTTCAACAGTTAGAGCATGACAGTAGAATACACATACTGATAAACTGTAAAGACTGAATGCACCAAAGTCACTTTGAATAAGTGCCTTTCTAACTGTAACTGTAAATATCATGCAACTCATGTTAAACTTAGATCAGGTATAATAGCTTCACAGTAAAATACTTTTAAAATACATTATACGTCATACATTATGCATACAGTATACATTTTAGTAATGGCAGAAAACTCGCCAGTATTTAATGTAAGAAAGCTGTCAATACTGAACAGAGAGAAAGACAAGGGAGATGGAGTATGAAGACGATGGGAAAAACTGAGCCGCACGTGGTCTCTAGGGAAACACATATGCGGAAGTCAGAGGGACTGAGCCCTGTCATCCGCTATTTCAAGGCCTGGGAGCCCAGCTGGAGTCACATACTCTGCAGAATGAGCACATTAAGCGCACAAAGCTGGCCTTCCACATCACACATTAACTGGATGGCTTCAAATGTTTTTAACAAAAGTGCTATTGATAGTTTCACCAAGTTGGCTGAGAGCGTGACCAAGGGTCCGCAGGCACACTGGGCAGTGTAGCATGACCGGATGCACTCATGAGGAGCAACAAAAGAATAGACAGAAAATAAGAGGAGATGACTGGGAGAATACTGGACATCAGAGGATTAATTCTCCAATCTTACTGTCATAGTAATGATAAATGGCTTTGTGTGCGTGTCATTCTTACTGTTTGTGCTCTTCATGTAGTATTGTCACGTGCTGGGTGTGGAATTTAAAGAGAGGGAGGCATATTCTCTTACATTGCATTAAAATCTTCGAAGCATAAACAACTTAATAATGAGGAAATTAATCTCATGCATGCTATCGTTGCTACCCTGTCTCTTGCCTCCAGCTAAAGCACACGATGATCCTTTCTAAAAATCACAATGACAGAATTTATAACCAAATTTTCCTGAAATAATGGAGCTCTGGGTTTACTTGCAGCTTTGCATTATGACACGGCACTAACAGGCTTCAGATGTCATTTATGGCTAATAGTAATATCAATGTCACATTTTAGGTTACAGCTTCCAGTGCTTGTCCTAATTACAGCATTAAAGCCAGAGATCAAAGTGCACGCATCTGCTTTCTGTCCACTATTAAGACTATTATTAGGCCTATAAACATGGAGAAGGAGGGATTTAAGATCTAAAGCAGGAAAAGCCACTGGATGAAGGTGTGTTCTTCAATTTTACAAGGGATGCATTAACAAACATTTTTGGTCATTCATATTTTAACACAATACAGTGAATATTGTAATGTTAACCTTAGTATATAACACTATACAAATTTTGTAAGGAATATAACACAGTTGAAAGGGATCTCCAAAACATAATTGTTTTAATACGGCGTGTAGATAGAAAGCTTGAATGCCTTAGTGTGTGTATTGTTGCTTTCTATAAGTGGAACCGAAACCATGAAAAATACATTCCACATCACAACAGAGTGAACTAAACCATACCCTGTGAGGAAAAGAGTTAGTGAGGCCTGTGGGTTTATTTTATTTGCTCCACGTGTGCACTTGTTCATTCGGGTGAGGGATGACTCATCACTCTGCAGAGGACCACTGCTTATATTTAAAAAAAAAACATAAACATGTGAATTTGTGCATTGCATCTATAAGTACTTATAGCTGTGTTGTTTCTTTGTCTTAGACTGTGTTTATTTATGCATACTTGCAGTAAAATGATTTGTGCATTTTGTCATAAGGATGGGGTTTCTCAAAAGCATTGTGAACCTAGGTTGAGCATAGAAACAATAAGTCAATATACTTACAGAGACTCACCATGCTTTTAAGGAAAAAGCTGAGGAACGATCTTAGCAACGTCAAGGTTGTGGTGTGTCCCTTTTGTTTTTTATTTGTTTATTGGAAATTTTTCTTAGGCAGATAAGTGTTACATTATTTCTAAGGAATGATATTGTATTTTATTATAATAATTATATTATCATATTGTGTTATTATCATTTAAGTTTATTATATTTTATTTAGGTTAATATTGTTTTTAAGTAAATATTATATTTAATATATTATATTATATTAGAACAGTTTACAGGATTACAGAAATGAGCACATGGAAATAATTGCTTAAAATATAATTTACATTGTTCGCATTTCCGTTGTTTTGGCAGTACACAGATCAGGTACACCAGCCCATGCAGGCTAATAGGTTTCAGTGTTAAACTGATAGTAGCCATAAAGGCTTCTCAAAGGTTAGCACCGTTCTTGCCATGCTACTGTTTGTGCTGGTTTCTCGCCCTGCATTGTGTTGCTTATTGATTTAATGCAAGCCGTAAGAAAAACAGCAATACGTGGAGTGGCCCTTGGCAATAGTCGGTTACCTGAGTGACCGGGATAACAATGAATGATCCTCCTCCCGCGCTCTCCGTTACTATGGCGAGGAATTTAGCGTTGACAGCGCAGAAGTGGTTGTCATGAACGTTCTTTGTGATCGGGATGCCCTCGAAGCAGTGCTCTCGGTTGGCCACTTTGCCATAGACGTTTCGAAACTTGGAGCTTCGGTAAGTCGGCCGCCATGACATCTGCGAAACACATAAAGAGTTATGATATAAACACATATAAAAACATAAAAAAAAACTGCAACTCACGTGCACAAAATAAAAATACATATTCATAAAATACGTGTCACAAACGCAAAACACAATTCACAAATGTACAACAGTGTACAAAATGTTTTGAATCTTTAAAATTCACGAGTTAATAGTAACTGATTAACTCGGCGGGTTATGTTTGGTTGAATAGTGAGCTCGCATCTGATTGGCTAAAGAGTACGAGTCACCCAAGTGGGAGAAACGCGCTGCCAGGACAGTCTCAAAAATACACACACGCAAATCCAGAGTGATTCACACATTTTAATTAAGTTTCACGCATGTGAATTTGGTTACTCATGTGTGCATCGTGTCTTTTGCGTGAATTATTATTGAGTCTAATCTGCTTCCATAGCAGACAGACAAACCGATGCAAAGATGAATGCAAACCAACACCCAATACCTAACTAGTATTTACACACAAAAACCAGTCTAACATCCAGTCCTACTGGGCCCATTAGGACATGAGGAGAAACCTGTATGAAATGTCATAAGCGTACAGCAGTAGAGATTTTCAACACACACGACACAACCCTGGCAACTCAACGATAGGTAAAACATAGACACTGGCCCATTCGTACAGATATGGTTTCATTATTTTAGAATGAAACTCCAATCTCCACCACTTAAACAGGAAGCGGTTTGATGGATGTTGTAAAATTTTACTCAAACCGCTAGACTGTTTGTAGTTTAGCCTAGAGGAATGTGTAAGCAAGTGTTTAGTCTTTAATGAATGAGAGATTGTGACGTTCATAGCCACTGAACTAAAAGGAGCTGAAATTAGAACAGATAGGAGCCAGAAGGAGGAGAGGAAGTGTTAAATCACCAGTGAGAGACTCATCATCAGTGTCTGATCTGAAGATTTATGTGAGGTTGATAGCACAAATGACTAAAGAGGGCATTGTCTTGTGAATGTGTTTGAGTGGGCATGTGTGTGCAGAGCTGATTGTGCATGAGAATTGTCCATTCACATGTAGAAATGTACAGCCACTATGTCATATATACATGCTGATTGGTCAGGAATTGTGTTAGCATACTAAAAAAGTTTGCTATTTATGTTAGCAATGGGCATGACACTGTGGCATTTCCCTCTCTCTGTCCTCTTACTTTTAATTTTTTCACACTTTTCATTTTCCCTTCTGTCTAATTTTCAGCTCTTCCACTGTACATGTGTATTTACAGCTGTCCAAAGCTTTCAGCAGTTTATGTGCCTGTTGTTCTGCCTGTTTAGCCATAAATTAATCAACAGCAGGGAGAAAGGCCTTGGCATATAACAACATTTATTCAATTGATGCTCCATGTACATACACACACTTATCTGTACACTTCCAAAGTGACACAAACGGAACATTCTTTATGTACTTTACGCATGCAATATTTTTATATTTCAGTCCAAAAATTTTGGTTGTGCAATACATAATATACATTTTTTCTAATTATTATTGAATGTCTTACTATAAAGAATGATGTTAATTTCTTACATTTTCTCAGGTTTTGAGCTGAGGTCCCTCTGATAGCTCTAGCTAATGCCTCAAAATGCTTCAGAAACAGGCTGTGTCCTCTCTGGCTTCCTGTGTACATCTACTTTACAGGCCTGAGTTACTTGCTTCTCAATTTTTTCCTTGAAGACATCTCCTCCTACAATCTCCTTCCGTCCCTCCCTCTCTACTTCACTGCCTTTCTTTTACCCAGGCAGACAGCCCCACATTGGCTACTGTAATAGCTAGTCTCTCCCTCAAACATGAATGACTCCCTTTTAATTCTAACATCTAGGCATTTACTTTCACTTCACAAGTTGTTGCTTAATCTACCTTTTACATTACTGTTGGCTTTGCGATGTCTCTTTTTCCTGCCATTAACTGACCTCAATCACTGTGCCCACTCCTCATTATCACACTTAGTGAATAAATTTATAATGACCTAAAGTAAAAAAAGAAAAACGTAGTTATGTAATAAGTATGACACAGCTACTCCTCTGGTCACTTATGTCTGAGAGTAGTGTGCTTAATTTACACTGGAAAATGATTATTGCTCTGTCTTTATCCGTATGACAGCGATGGTCATAAAAACAAATAGTAACAAGATAATCCTTTTGTTGATTATCTATGTTTCTTTTTTTTTCATTTTAATGTCCCTCAACTGTCTATCTGTCCCCTCAGCACCCCATTATAAACATGTTCCTGCAGATGTGCTTAAAAATCTATTTCAACTAATGTTGCAGCATTGGTTTTAAAATCTACAGATAGTTCATGATCAACCAGACAACAAATTACGTTCACTTGTTTAAGAAAGTGAGGGAACAAAACACATCTCTTTCTGCTTTTCAAGTTTATAGAGGGGGTCCTAAATTGAACCTATATTATGATGGTGTGAGAGGGTGGTAAGTACTGTACCTTTTTAAGCAGTTAATTATCATAGATATTATGGTTGTTAATATGTTTAGAAAAAAAACATGAGGACGTTAAAAAGACCTAGGTCATCTAAAACATTCTCAAGTCTATAATAAAACAAATGTCTGTTTTCATTTTTTCTCTTTCTCTGTCATTATGTTGATTGATTAAATGGGATATTTGGCTGGCTCTTGACAACCGCTATGCAGACAGATGAGATTAATTTGACCCCTTAACGAGATCTCTCATTTGGCCTTTCCTTCAGCTCTGCTCTGTTCACCACGTGTCTCTTAAATGCCAGGGCGCGCAAAATCACTAGCCCGGCGTCATGGGGCTATTGTGTCATCCAGTCAGGCTACCAAAATGTATTTCTGCCCTGCCTGTCGGGCTATCTTATGAGGAGGAAAAATATACTGCAATGCGGGTAATTATGTTGTATGTAATTTTCGGGCATCGGGGAGCCACTATCAATATGTGGGGTATTGAAATCGCGTTTGAGTGCGTGCTCGCTTTCAACTTTTACTTTTAATTCGTGATGACACGAATTGTGTATCAGTGATTCTTGTCCTGTCAGTCATTCAGTCATTTTTCGGTTCTGAAGTGGAGACCACAGATGGAGAAAGCTGATGAAGGAGATACTATACCCTCAACATCAAGTGGCATTTTCTTATCTGTGACTTCAGTTGATATTTCAGATTCAGAATCAGATACAGACTGAATGTTGTTTTTACAAGTTCATTAAAATTTCAGTTCAGTTAAAACTGAGCTACAGGAACACTTGTTTGTTGTTATTTGTGTTTTAAAAATGTTTTTGATTGATGTTTTGTCTCCTTTACAATATTCTACATTAAAAAAATGTTTTTAATTTGGGCTATTTAAATTTATTTGTGATGAGTGATGAACTAGACAAGAAAAATAAGTCATGTGTATAAGTGCACATGTATTGGTGCCTAAAAAAATGGTTAATAGTACCTCTATAAAAGTTTCTTTATAGACTACTAGATATAAACCTGCAGGGGTCATGTGTGTAAGGATTCACTGAAGTGTCAGTCTCAGCCTCAGACAGCATGCCCATGGACCACCCACTGTCCGTTTACTAAAAGGGGGACTGGCTGATGCATATTACACCAAAAATGGCAAGAGCTGGCTGAAAATGCCAGTGTGGATCTGATTGGCTAGAGCTACTCAACTTTTGGGCACCCAGGTTTTTTTTGTCAGTCTTCCTGGACACAA
>JAZGTI010006009.1:11059-24226 GCA_036877585.1 Botia kubotai | reverse complement strand
CCTCGCTCCAGCAGCGATGGTCTCTCTCTGGCTGCTTCAGCTGATCCTCAGCTCCTTCCACATCGCTCACCCTCTAAACTCCATCCCAGTCGCTCCTACGACAGCCTGCTGCTCGATGAGACCTGTGCTGCTGATGAGGAAGAGGAAGAGAATGAAGATGCAGAGGATGAGGAAGGCGTGTACATGCTGCCTGATTTCTCCCAGGAAACGCCCACCTCTTGGATGGCAGAAGGTGTCACTGAGATAAGCCCCACCTTCCTGGAAGATGGACCAATAGGATTGGGGAGCACCAATGTCATTGCAAGCGGCAGAGATTCCCCTCCAGCGGCCGCGCCGCCTCCGTATCGCTGTCTGAGCCACCAAGGCCACGCCCACTCCGGGAGCCAGCGATCAATCACAGAGGATCCTGACTCTGTGCTTAACCAATCAGAGGCCGCGGCCCGGCGGAGTTTGATCCTGACTGCAGTGGCTCCACCTCAGCAAGTGTTTTGTCAGCACAGGCCGTCCGCAGCCGCTAATCCTCCTCCAAGCTCCGCCCAGCAGGGCGAGTCAAGCGCAAGCCCCTCCCCCGGCCAGACGTCAGCTCCAGCGGCCGCAGCGGCCCCTCCCCAGCCCCCTCAGGAGAGGCGATCTTTCACTCGTAAGGTTGTAAACGCACTTTCCTCGAAAGCGCCAAAGTCACCCCCGCTGGACATCTCTGATCCAATCGCCATCAGTGTACCTGCCAAGGTGAATTTCAGCATAATACAAATGCATTGATCTGATTTGAAAACCGTGACGTGTGTAATTTGGATGTTTAAATATTTATTCTCAGGGGCATTTTTACATTTATTAGGGCATGTTTTTACATCAATATTATAACATTGTGTGCGATCCAGATCCATGTCAGATTCTTCAGTTAAATAAATGTAAACAAATGATCAGCGTAAACAGGTATGAAACCAGCATAATTAAACAAGCAGCTGTAAATGTGGGGGAGTTTATTATATTGTAGTTCTGTAGTTTTTAACTGCAAAAATCACACACTTCACAAATGCAAGTATTATGTGCTTTACTATGCAACATATTTGTGATCATGGCTTAGTTTAGGAAACATTAAAGCTTTGGAAAGTATTTTAAAGTTTGTGACCTGTGGATCTTATCATGAGTTTATGTGAAACTGCTTAACATGTTGTTCAAACCTTGAAGGTTCTGGAAATGATGGGTGGGCGAGCTGGCGAGTTGCACACCGGACCCCAAAGCAGTGGACCTCCCCAGCCCCCCCAGATGATCTCAATGCTGCTGAGGTCATGTGACTTTGAGCTTACAGAGAGCTGCCAGCAGGAGCTCAGCAGTAAGTTTGGCCCCAGTGTCAAGATCAAGGGCTCCAGTGAGTATGACCTGATGCAGTGGTACATTACTGTCTCACCAAAACATCAGAACAACCAGAAACACAATTACAATTTAAACTGTACTGATCACATGCAACTTCTTGCATGAATATTTTCAGATATTTAGCCGTAAAGTTTGCATGAATATTTAAAGATCATAAAGAATAATGGAGCACAGTATCTATAATATCTGTGCTTTATTATTTGTAATTTATTTTTTTGTAGTTTTTTAAAAATAGCACACCTCCCTAAAAAGCAAGTATTATGTGCATTACTATACAACATGTGTTCACTCTCATTAAAGTGCATTCACATCCCTCAATGTTAAAATTGTGTTTTTATTTTTGATTTGTTTTTTGGTAAAATTAATTGGCTAATTATGTTTTGAACAATTGCTGGCCTTCATCCATTTTCTGGGGCAAGAATTTTTGTAATATTTAACAATCTTTTCTTGTACTCAGTTTGTGAGCTGTTGGTCTAATGGTCATGCAGTTCAGCGTTTCAAGACTTTCTATGTATTTTCTCTCTTTTTGATTTTGTTGTAGGTATCTCTGGTGTTTCCCTTCCTTCACAGCAACCTCCTCCACCGCCTCCCAAAAACCCTGCACGGCTCATGGCTCTGGCCTTGACTGAAAGTGCCAACAAGGCGCTGCGGCAAGGTGCCTCCCCCCCATACCGCCCCCGTCAGACGGGAGCTGCCCTCGAGACAGACGTTTGCTTTCAGAGGTCTATGTCTGCTGACGCAGGAGCTCTGCTGTCTGCTGATCCCAATCAGATCTACTCCACAGTGCGCCCCCTGTCTTTGTGGAGGGCTGAGGGTGATGATGAAGACACTGGAACTGAAAAGCCTGAAGACAAATCACATGATGTGGAGCAAAGGTCACCACCTGGGACTCTGTCATCTGCCAGCTCTGTGTCTGACTCTGGGACGTCCAATTCAGAGTTTTCTGTGGTGAGTTCCTCTGAGGACAATGAGCGCACCCCGAGTCCGATCTACAAGAATGAGGAGATGATTTCCTCAGCGCAACCTTCAAAATCCACCCCACCGTCTTCCAGTGAAGCTGCCCTTCCTGAGAGAAAACCTCCAGCATACGGACGTCAGTTTTCCGCCCCACAGCTTCAACATCAAAAGTCGAACTCCCAGTCCAAGCCTGCCTCACAGACACACACTCAGCTTCTTCACTCTAGATCGGAGAGCTCTCAGCTGGCCCAAATACGAGCTTTCCAGCCCACCTGTCCTAAAGTACCACCCAAACCTACTGATCCTCAGAGAGCGCCACTCTCTCAGACCGGCCGGCAAGATTACATGCGACGCTCTTTGGATGCCGATCGCATACGCCGCTTGGTAGGGTCTGCTCAGGGGAACCAGCTGCTTTCCAGAACTTTCTCTGAGCGTATCACCAGTACCTCCAATGTGCTGCCTCGCTATCATGCAGCCAGAACGACCAGCCAAACTGCCCAATTTGTACACATTCCTCAACAACAGCAGGCCCAGTCCACTCAAATTAGAACGGTTGTCCCCTTCTCTGAAGATCCATCCAAGATGGAGAACCTCTATGATGAAATCGGTGCACCTGAACATCCACAAGTGCCACCCAGCTATACACGCCACAGCTATCAGAATATAACGCTGGATCTGGAGGGCAACCTCCGTCTCTCTGACTCAACCAATCAGAGGCCTGTTTCTAGGGGTCAGCCTCCTCCATATAACCACCAAGGTCCTGGTGGTGGTCGGGCTCGCCAGCTGTGGTCATCTGAGGCCACACGATCTTGGGCTGCAGCACACCCTCACTCTAATTCATTTTCTCATCTACACCATAGCTCTCACGATGGATCTTCAGGTCATCCTCTTCATCCCCGGTCTCAACGACAGACATCGTCATCTGTCAGACTAACCCAAAGTGAACTGCATCCCATTCCTGCATCTGCTGTGCTGGGCTCCTCGGCTGGCATGGTCCCTTTGTCCGTGCACCAGCGCAGCTTTCACCGCACCCAGCGTTCACCTTCCTCAGACCACAATGCTTCTCAGCTTCACCCTTACTTTGCAAATGGGAAGGTGTGTTATCAGTATTTTGAAGCTTCCAGGCCAGAAGACCTGCCAATAAGGGCCCAGCTGTCTCAGGCCTCCCCCGTGCAAGAGCTCCTGAAAGATCAGCCTGAACCCATCTACGTGAACTACCCCTTCACAAGCCCTACAGGACCTGTGGTTAATGCTAAAGGTTGGGCCACCACCAACCTCGACGGAGATGACCATCAGGCATCTGAGACGTCTGCCAATGATAAGCAGAAGCAGTCGCAACAAGAAAGTCTCACGGCTGCCTTTGACAGTCCTGCTGAAAACGAAGCATCCTCTGGTTTAAAAGTGATCAATATAGCAGCTGCACACTTCCACAGTCGCTCGGATCTGCAAAGCAGCAGTTCAGAGCCTGGCAGACTCACAGGGAAAGAAATTGCCTCCTTGCTCATTGAAAAACTTGCGGAGGATGAAAGGGAGGGTCCATCTGTGCCTGCGACTTCCCACATGCATTTCGAGCACCCCCCAAATCCCTACCCCGGCCAGCAGCAACAAAATCTGCCACCTGCTTACAATGTCTACACCCCTGGACCTTCTCGAGGGCGCTTTGAAGGTCAGGTGCTTCCAAGAGAGGGATCAGGAGCTTTGCAACGTCAGGACCCCTTGCGGCGGTCCTCCGGAGGCCAGTACAGACAAGCTTTTAATGTAATGCCATCTGGTGACCAAGTTTTTAAGTTTTACAGAAGCCAAGACTTTATTCCAGGTGTTCAGCGAGAAAGCACAACTCCTAACCCTTATCCCCCAAGACTGTATTATCAGGACCCCCGGTACCCCAGCTGGGGCCCTCAGAGCCTCCCAGATGCTCCCCAAACATGCACTCCACCTACAGTGGCCTTCTCAAATTTAGCTCTTGGGTCAGCAAGAGGATATGGGCCCCAGGCAGTGGCCAACCAGTTTAATCAGTACTCGTACCAGTCAGGACCAGTGCTGCAGCGGTATCCCAACACACCCAGACGAGACATCGTCCTGGACCCTTCTCTTCGACCTCCAGTGTTACAGAACCAGAGAGGCCTAAACCGGCAAGGAAGTCTGCCAGGACCCAACTGGAACATTCGAACCGAAGGCCAGACCAGAAGTTACTGCTAAAGAGCAAAACTGCCCGTTTTTAAATCACACTAAATACCACCTAGACAAATATAAGTGCTAGATTTTAATGTTTCATCTACACAGAATGTGCTGCAACGGTTGAGTGAGGGGTGTGTTTCTTGGCGTTGGTCTCAGAAAGATCCCACTGCTGTCCTGCAATCAGAGTGTGTATGAGAGAAAGACACAGTGAAAAAGGCACAAAGCGGAAAGAATCAAAGAAAAGAATCGTTAAGTGGTTCGATATGAAAACATTTCAGAGCACACTGTGCTGTCCACCAGAGGGCGTCAGAGAGGAGCACAGCTGCTATTCCTCTGACAGGACGATGCTCATGGCTAATGTTTTCCCTTTTGTTTATTTTCACACATTTGTCACATTGTACAGGGACACAAGTAGAATAATAATAATAATAATAATGTTTCTTCTCCCTCAGAGTACGAGAATGATAACCTCACAACTGGTGGTATTAAGAAACTAGAAAATGGCTGTTTTTTGTTATTTCTTCTTATTTATTTCTGCTTTTGGCAGTAATGTGACATCGACTTCCAGTTTTTTAATTGCTATTTGATTTGTATAAGTTATTATGCGTTTCATTGGAACGAGTTCCTGTGAAATTGTTTTATTTTGTCTTTTCCAAATTTGCTTCAAAGAATGTAAAGATAAAGACGTTTTGGTCTTGATTGTTCTGCATGAGTTGTACGAGTGCATCTCGCCTGCTTTGCGTCTGAAGTGAAGCACATGAAGAGGAATAATGTTGCCTTGTGTTGGAGGAAGCGGTATTGATTTTTGGAGGGCGTGTGATGGAGTGTGCATACTTCAGTTAGGTACTGTATTCTGCCCATTAATAAGTCATGTGTCAGATTATTTGTGTAATATTGGTGTTCTCGTCCAAAGCAAGTATTTCAGGTAGGTTTTGTCAACCTGTGTCACTCCCAAACAACCTCCAATGGCTGTTACTATCGGCTGTGAAATTCCTGGAATCCACAGAAGTCGTTTTCTGACTCATTTTCTGGACTCTCTGTGTTTTTATTAGTACTACACCTGTTACACAGCAGGTCATCAAGTGTGTCCTGGAAAATCCTTTAAAATTGACCAGAGGTGAGCTCTCTGTAAAAATGATTGGTGCCTTTCATTTATGAATGAATTATCAGCTGCCCTTATTTACTCATCATTTTCTTTTAAATATGTCTTCTGCATGCAGAAGGACAGTGTGTGTGTTTACGTGTGTGTTTACCCTGCTCAGTGTGTGAGCGAGCGAGCGAGTGAGTTCTGTTGTTTTAATACGTATCTATGCAGTGAATAACTAAGGGATTTTATTCCTTAAGCCTAAAAACACAACATTTTAACACTACCTATGTATGTCCTGTGAGTGTGTATGAGATCTTGTGCATGAGGGAATAAACATGAACTTCATGTCCAGTCATCTCCTCATCAGCCTTTAGCTCTTTGCAAAAGGCAGTTTAAGCTACTTTGTAACATTTTTAATACATGAACTATGAATTACATTTGAACACTTCCAATACATGAATTAAACCGTCAGTGGTGAAACTGTTTATTTTTGGCAGTATTTCTTGTACACTGGTCACATAAGCAGTTGCTCAGGAATGGATTGGAAGTGAAGTAAGTTTCCACTCATTCAGAGTGATGTTTTGAAAGTTTATAGATTTCAGGGGATCAAAAACGAGTTCAAATGATACTGACGATTTGGGTGTGCGTTAAGCTTCTGGAGATAGAAAATGGAAAATAACACACTTCTAAGTTATTGTAAATTAAAGAACATGTAAAAATGCAGACAAAAGGGCGAGACTGGAATTTTTTTCATCAATTCTGAATGATCTTGCTAATCATTTATTGATGTTGAATTTTGTCATATTTTAATCTGTTTTTATTGATGCTCTGTACAGCTCTGTGGTTTTCAAACATGCTTATAATAAATAGTGAGTTATTTATAAAGATTAACGTTGTTCAAAAACAATATGATGACTTTTCACTTGACTGAACAGCCGAAGAGCCCAAAGCATGATCTGGAAGTCTAAGATTGACCTAATTCTGATTGTTTGAACTGTTCTTTTAGATGTTTTATTTTGAGTTTTTAGGAATTGGCAGGGCTGGCTGATTTAGACGGCAGTCTCCACCCGCCTTTATTTGCTGCCGGTAACGAGAGAAGTCTTTCCTGGATGGATATCCTGCAAAACCAGTCTGATTCACAGTATCAGGTGACACTCCCAGGCGAGTTTGATTTGAGACAGACACACGCTGGCAAACCCTCCTCTGTTCTGTGTTATTACATGTGCACGTTCCTCTGGCATGAGGTCATTAGGGAGAGCAGTAACGGGCTGATGGGTGGCTCAGGGTGTGGAGGGATGCCGGGCATTTGTCTCACTCTCACTTTTATGTGATTGTTTATTTCGTGTGCTGGCATGAATCCTGTGACACAGTTTACAGTGCAATTATTGGATTTTAATAATCCGCCTTCTGTCAGTGAATAGCTACATCACATGAGTCAGTGAGTCGGTATCTTTAGCACACTCGCACATCAATTTATTAACGAACAGAAACAAAGTCATAGAAACGTGCAGCAAAGAATCTCACAAAACAAATGTCTTGTTCGTTGGCCTTTAGAAATCTTAAAAAAGCATAAAAAAAACTTAAATATTCATGCAGATTCATTCAAATGGAATGTGTACATATTTTAGATGCTGTATGTGTTTCATAATTTAATAGAACTTTAAGCCTCGTGTAATTTAGAGAAAAGTTTCAGATTTGATCGGGTTTGGCTCTATTACCAATGCTGGTTACCACAAAACCTCAAATCTCAATGTTTCGTCTCTTTCATCTTTACTTGTTTGTGTGAAGTTATTATTATTTTAACTGCATGTTTTTGTGGGTTTGTTAAAATCATTTTCTATGCAGTCGTGAAAGCTTTAAATAGTACCGACATCAAAACATTTGTAATGTTCTACTGGTGTGACATGAATTTACAAAAGGATAAATCTTCCAGTAATCTCCTAATTAACATGAGGTCATAAAGCAGCATGAAAACAATGATGCAAGAATGAGAGAGAATGCTGTTAAAATAGTTGATATCAATGGGGATTTTCTACTCATGTCACTCTTTGACATGCCAACAGCACGCGTGCATGATGTTACAGTTGTGCAATGTGAGGACACTGTCCGTGTTCTGCTCAGAGAGGCGATGTGAGCACAAGTGTGGCTGCAGGTGCTGGAGTGTGTACCCTTAATCCAGCTGTATGTAGTAGACCATGGCGATCAGTAACATGAAGAACTGCAGGACAGATGTGCAGGAAAAGAGTGAGTATGCAGCAATGTGCAACAGAACGCTCAAAACTCAATCATGTAACCAGAAAACAGATGATGAGACTTACCACAAAAATAAGAACAGCAAATCCGTACCAACTTATAGCCCATGTGTAGCGACTTAAGACCGATTCAATGTGCTGGAAACAACCCTAAAATGAAAAAAACAGCTCATGTAGAAGATCTGTGTTTCTTCAGCAGAGATCTGAATGTGTGTCACTATACATCGAGCTATTTAAACAGCACTGAAGAATCTAGAAACATTGTCAACTGTAACTTGGCTGATTGGAGAAGTTTGTGTCACGTTACCTTCTGGAACACGGCGGTGTTACTGCCAATGGTACAATCTCCTGGACTTTCAACCTCACCGTTGCTCAGTTTCTTGCAGCAGTTTGGAGGCCACAGGTACGAGCTCGTGTTGAACACACTCTGATATGTAGAGCCATACGTAATCCAGTCTTGTGGTCCATCCGCCCCGCAGCACTGAATCTGCAGATGAAGACAGACCAATCAGTATCCCAGACAATGCTAATCAGCAATGCTGGGATAGGTAGAAGAATTATTTCATTTAATAATAAATGTACTATTAAATGTATAATTTTTACTGCAACTTAATGATACATTATAATAATATAATATACATTATATAATATAATAATATATTATATATATATATATATATTATAATATTTAGTCGTATTGTTTTGTTCCTGTGTTTTCTCATTGTACAGTTCACTGCCTATATTCACCTGTGTATAACAAATTAAAGGCAACAAAACAACAGTCAATAATCCAACAGTCAAGTCAATAATCCACAATACACTAAATGCGCTGCACAGATTTGATAGCTTTTAATTTTGAATTAAAATCACTATAATGAACGGCCTGTTGTGGCATATTGTTTATCGGATGTTTTATATACTGTACTGTAACAGTATGACATGCTAACAATTCTCACATACATTATGAGGGAATAAAACTGGTTTTGATGGGCTGTCAGATTGGAAGGCTGTGTTCTGACAGGTCTGATCTGAAGATGATCCAAGGACGGTAACTTAATATCAAGTGTGTGTATCGACATAGTCACCACATATAACTCTAGTGAGGGCGGTTTGAAATGTGCCTGCTGGAGTTTGTCTGAACAGGTTGAAGATTGTTCTGGAAGGCTCATGAGAATGTTTCTGCTCACCTCTTGCATAACTCTGTTCCATGTGTCTGTAATCTGCTTTCCTTGTGTACTGTCAGCTGCATAGTGCTGAAGCATCTGTTTCTTCACAACGTTACTGTTTCCAACCAGCTTTTAATGAAGACAGAGAAAAAACAACTTTATCAATTGTTCATTTGATACAATTATGACTAATTAATACAACATCCCATTTTAAGCTGCAGTCTGTCCTTTTTGTCCATCTATCGCCATCTCTGTTTGAAACATGAAACTGCAGCTAACTTTACCTGCTTCTCATTACGTGTGTTGAACTGGCATTTGCTGGAAAATCAGAGCCGACAGCTCAAATTATAAATCATTATTATAAACTCACTGTTGTGAATCGGGGGAAGGTCATGTTGAACACAGATCTGTCATCTGCTTGCTCAATAACAGATTTGGTTTATTTTTAACTAAAAGTTAAAGTTGTTTTGTGTAGGACAGAGAGGCTGAGTGACTGTACTCACATAATCTCTGTTGGTCGCTGCTGTGATAGCCGACGCGCATTCAAATATAAAGATGATGAACATTACAATAAGATACTGCAGAAAAACACAATGAGTTCATTAGTTATGTGATTTAATTAAAGCTGTTGTGGACTGAATAACAAAATATCAAACCAAGTGGCTTTTTTAAAAAAAGATCTTCAGTCAATAAGTAATAAAACAACAGATATTCTTTAAAATATAGAAAAATTTTAGATATAAACAATAGAAAAAAAGACTTTTTTTGTTGGTTTAATGTGATGGACTACATGTGGTTACTCTGCTAGATCATGTGTAAAATTAGGAAAAACGGCCAATAAAATCACTTTGAGAGAGTCGATTAAATGATTCCAAAACAGGCTTGTTTGTTGAGAAAAGTCAAGAATTATTTGGTTGCCACTGAGGTGATATTTGTTGTTATCCAATGCAATAATATAATACAGTATTACGTCTGGCTGAGGTGCTCGGGGTTTAGGATTGTCCTCCAGTATGGAAACTTACCACCAGCATGAGACTCCGGCTCCTTTTCAAGGCTGCGTAGATGCCAAACAAACACGTGAGGAAGAAGGCAAAGCCTGTGAAAATGGCAATCCAGGCAGCTGCAAAGATGTCATCTTTCCCCGACACAGCAGATATGTGGTAGAGTTTATAGCCATCCACTGCCACCCAAATGGCCACTGAAAACAAGGCCAGGGCCGCTGCCTACAGAGAGTGAGGTAACAAGTCACAAATCTGTTGAGTTGAAAGAATATTTCTAAATGCTTTTCAATAGTGCTTTAATTTCTTTCAGACTTACTGCAGCAAATATATTACAGGCAACAAGTAGAAACATTAAAGTTCCGACACTCCCCGATGCCATGATTGCTTCTGTCTGTGTCTGCTGTCAAACTCTCCTGAACAAACATCAAATAATGGTGAGAAATAAACGTCCATTAACATTCAGCATTAGGAAAAGATTCTGATTCGTCTTCACACGTCGATTCATACACAGAAGTGCAGCAAACCAGTTTCACTCCGACTTCACTGCAGACTCGGTTACAAAATAAAATATTCTCTGATTAATACGTTGAACAAATTTGTCAAAGAATTATCAATAAACATTAAAAAAGTAATGAAAATATAAAATAACTCGTGCCTACATTAAACATTGTTTTTCAGACAGTTCCTATATTGTGTTTACATTAAAAAGATATACAGGTCAGAAAATCAAAAGTGGCTTAATATTATTCTAGCGTAGAAATGAAGAGAGAGAAGCCGCTCAGAGACGCACCTGCTCCGGTCTGAGACTGCACCTGTTTCCCTCTGACTGCGACTTGCTTCTTTTAGTTTTGTGGACACCTTTGTGACGTCAGACCTGTTTTGTCACCTGTTGTTTTGTTATAGAGATTTTCATGAATTGGGATGGGCAACCAGTCCAAGTGCACTCCTGTTTCCCTGTCCACGAGCTTTCTGTTGTTTCAAACAGCATTTTATTTAAATGACTATGAAACAAGGAGTGTCCTTACTATGTTAATGGGAACAATAAGCGCAAAACAAACATCTAAATGACCGTCGTGCTTTGCTCTTGTACTCTGAGAGGAATGCTGCCCTCTGCTGGAAATGTTCATCTCTGATTCCTCATTATTGCTCATATTTCAGTTCGAGGTCAGAAGTTTGTATTAAGCGTCATCGTTTGCGCTATGAACATGATTAATTGGGCTGTTAATTTAAGAGAGATGTGCTGTTAGAGTTCCATGCACCCGGATTATGATTAAATGAGTAAAACAATGTCAGAGATTTTTGTTAAAGGAGGGACCCGAGACTAACTAGTGAGCAGAGTAAAGATATTTGGGCGTTGTGATTTTTGACTTGTGCCAGGAAGAAACCACCTAGCAACCACTCAGAACACTTTAGCAACAGCATAGCAAAGCTGCCAAGGCCTTCCATCACCTAAAACACTCATCGTCGCCACACTTTTCACTCAAGTATGCTCTAATGCAACAAACACACAATGTTCTCCTAACGCTTGTTTTTGGTTCTCGTTTGGTTCATTCTTTAATAGGTTGTTTTTCACCCAGGCTAGTACTAATCCAGCCACCACAGAACATTTCCTTAATGTTAGTTTTTGATTATTGTTTTGATCACTTGGTTTAGAACCATTCTTTATTAGGTTGTTTTTGCAACCAAAAACTAATGTTCTCAGAACATTACTTGTGAATCACATTTTCTTCAGAAATGCAGGACTATATTAAATGTTTGGTGTTGAAGAACTATGAGAGTTACCAGGAATAACTGAGGTGGATCTGTGTTCAATTCTGCATGTGCTGAAACTCGAATGGAGCTGCACGTTTGTACAGACTGTGGAAGTAAATGGGTTAATTTCAGTACACAGTTCTTTAACAAACAATAACGCCTTGATATAACAAATATAACAAGTTGACGATGTCTTCTGAGAAGCAGATCAAACAAACTATTGACTCAGTTAAGCTGTTGACAGTTGACTGTCCTGCTGATAAACTCATTCTGAAGTTTTGAAGAACGGAGACGTTGTTTTTGATCTCCTTTACTGTTAGATTACAGGTGAGAATTGACTACTGTATCATGTTTTGCTAATATATTTTGTGAGTGTAAATATTAGCGCGGTATGGCAGAACAGTGTTTGACATATTAGCAGTTACACAGTTAAACTGTATCATTGAATGTGTTGGTGGTTTAGGAAAGTGGAGGATGACTGGAAAGCTGTCTGAGGAACAGCTGAAGTGTTTACTGGCCCCCTGGAGGTTTTCCCTCAGGACCGCCGGATTTGAAGACCGGCTGCTGACGGCTCTTGAGCTGTTTGAGCGATTTCCTTTAGATATTACTGTGACTGGAGGAACTCCTGAGGCTAATTTCCAGCTGGCCTCTGCTGTCTGTGGACTCAAAGTGGACCTGGACGAGGAGGAGGAGGAGGATACTGAAGATGAGGAAGAAGAGGAAACGGATGAGGGAGAGGAAGACTGGGAGGAAGATGAAGAAGCAGATGAGGACGATGTTATAGAGACTCTAAAAGATTCCAGCCGGCAGAGCAGCAGGAGAAAACCTGTACGGATGGCGGAAAAAGCAGAATATATCGGATGGAGAGTTCCTGACTTTGATTCGATGCTATCACACAGTCAGATCTCTAATGTTCGTGTCAGGACAGTACAGGGTCATCCGATTTCCAATTCCATCATTAAAACCAGCAGCCGGCTGTATGATTCGACACACTTTGATGTTCTGGTGGTCCTCACGACTAAAGAACACAAGGAGGACCACATCTGGCTGAAGATGGAGTTGCACGACAGAGAGAAGCCCTTCTATCTGGTCAAAGCTGAGCAGGCGTGGGACGTGGTGGAGGAGAAACCTTCAGGACCCTGCATGACCTGCGCCTGGGAGCGCATGAGAGCTCGCAACCTGGAGCTGCAGAGGAGAAGTAGGGAAGCATTTGGAGAGACAGGTGAATTAACAGAGAGCCAGAGCTCTGAGAATGCCTCTCGAGATGTAGCAGAGCTGGTGGAGATGAAGGATATTGGTGGGCTGCTTTCTGAAGCTCTGCCTGAACTGAGGAAGAGAGCGTTCAGTCAGTTCTTGGTGGTGATCACAAAGGAACTTCGGGTGCCTAAATTACTGGCCGA
>JAZGTI010006009.1:0-11009 GCA_036877585.1 Botia kubotai | reverse complement strand
AAGTCTTCCAAAATCGGCTAGTTTGTTGAGTATTATTTGTCAAGAATTAGGAATAATTTGTTTGCTATTTAGTTGACATTTTGTTTCCTTGTGCAGTTACATGATGTAGCATCATATGTGGTGAAGGTGACCAGAGTTTATCATTTTCCTCCAGTATGAAAACTCACCACCAGTATGAGACTCCTGCTTTTCCTCAGTGCAGCGTAGATGCCAAACAGACACGTGAGGAAGAAGGCAAAGCCTGTGAAAATGGCGATCCAGGCGCTTGCAAAGATGTCATCTTTCCCTGACACTGCAGATATGTAGTAGAGTTTATATCCATCAGCTGTCACCCAAATGGCAACTAAAAACAACACCAGGGATGCTGCCTATAAAGAGTGAGGGAATAATCAATGAAAAATAAGTTCATCTTTGTTCACTCTAAAGAATAAGATATTTTTACATGGCATTAGAAGTCATATTATTATTATTTTTGACTTACTGCAGCAAATATATTACAGGCAATAAGCGCAAGCATCAAACAGTCGAGGTTTGACGATGCCATAACTGCTGTGTGTTTCTGCATCTGGCCCTTTAAACGCTCTTCTGAACAAACATCAGATAATAGTGAGATAGACATGCGGCATTAAGGGAAAAACTCAAGATCATTTGTTAATAAAGGTGCGGATTCGTTTTCACTGCGGATTCATACACAGTCTCACCTCGAGTTTACTGCACACTTTTACGGAGTTGAGTTTAAAATGTCCCCATTAAATATTCTAAGCAAAATTGTAAAATAATTATTAATAAATATGAAATAGTAAGTAATTAAATATTAAGTATATAAAATGAATGTATCATAACGTAAACATTATTGCCTTTTAGACAGCCCCTGTGTTTTGTTTAAATCAAAAAGATGCAAAAGTGTACAAAAGCATACAGATTATTTTATTTTATAATATGATGGCATAGAAACGAACAGATAGAAGGTGCTGTGGGACGTACCTGTTTCAGTGTGAGATTGCACCTGTGTTCCCTCTTACTTGCTGTGACGGGCTTCATGTAGTTTTGTGGACACTTCAGTGACGTCACAGCTGTTATGTTGTGTTGTGATGAATTGGGATGGGCAACCAGTCGATGCTCCTGTCTTTGCCTGTCCGCGGACTTTTATTTCAAATAGCATTTTATTTAAATGACAATATGAAACAAGGAGCGTCTTAGAGGTGCTGCTGGAAATACAATAACTGTTTAATAACCGCAAAACAAACGTCTAAATTACCAGTGCAATGTGTGAGAAATACCGACCTCTGCTGGATATACAGACAGATACAGACATACATTTAAATTCATATATTAATTTCTCTTTCTGTTACTCGGCTAATAATTTTAGGTTGTAAGAACGTTTCTATTAGGTTACAAAAATGTTATAAATGTTGTTTTGAATGTTTTAGATGTTTTAACATCTGTTTCTTTGGCCGTTGTATTAAAGTTATTACTTGGTTACAAGAACATTTTCAAACTTTTTTGCTACTATACCATTTTTTAAAAGTTCCACTAACAACTTAAGAGTAACCTTTTTTATACATGTTAAAACGTTAGAACGTTTTAGAGAACGTATATACGTATAACGTATAACTTTGAGAGAACGTTAGCCAGCCAGCACTGAGAACTTTCCCCTTATAGCTCGTCTGTATTACACATCATCAGATAACTCGCCTGCATTATTTGTGGTATGAACATGAATTAGTTGAGCAGGTAACATTAGTTTTTGGTTTCTGTTTGCTTATGTTTTTGGGAACCAAACAATAATGTTCTATCACTTCATAGGTTGCAACCAAAAACATTCCCAGAATGTTCGGGGAACCAAAGTTTGTTAGCTGAGAATCACATTTTCTTCCTTAATGCTGGTCTATATTTAATATTTTACAGTGGCGGTTTAGAACTATAAGAGAATTACCAGGAATATAAAAACCGATGGTGAATTCTGTCCTGATATTTTGGTTTATGTGCTGTGTTTTCCGAAACGATTTCTTTGGTGACTTTGGCAGGAAATGGAGTGGCATGTTTGTACAGACTGAGGTGGTAAATGAGTTATTTAAGTAAACAGTTCTTTAACAAACAATAACGCCCTGATATAACTGTTTACAATGTCTTAAAAGCAGCTCAGACAAACTGTAGCAAACTCAGTTAAGCTGACTGCTGCTAACAACATCATTTAAAGATATTTAAAGACGAAGACGCTCTGCAGTTCTCACCTGAAATCACAGGTGAGAGTTAACTGTTGTATTATATTCTACTGAAAGAATCTGTAAACACCGTTTGACAAAACAAATATTAGCTTTTTATGTCATTAGCTGCAAAGTTAATCAGTTGCTAAAAAGCTGTATCGTTATATCCAGATGTGTTGGTGGTTTCAGGGAAAACTTGAGGATGGATGGAAAGCTCTCAGAAGAACAGGTGAAGTGTTTACTGGCTCCGTGGAGGTTTTCCCTCAGGACCGCCAGATTCCAGGAGCGACTGCTGACGGTCCTTCAGCTGTTTGAGAGATTCCCTTTAGATGTTACTGTGACCGGAGGAACTCCTGAGGCTAATTCCCTGCTGGCTTCTGCGGTCTGTGGACAAGAAGAAGAACAGAACATGGAGGAAGATGAAGAGGAGGAGGAAACGGATGAGGAAAAAGAAGACTTGGAGGAAGACAAAAGAGCCGATGAGGAAGATGATATAAAGGCTCAGAAAGATGCCAAGCGCCAGAACAGCAGGAAAAAACATGTACGGATAACTGAAAATGCCGAACATATCGGATGGAGAGTTCCTGATGTTGACTCTTTGCTTTCACACAGTCAGATCCCAAACGTTCGTGTCAGGATAGTACAGGGCCATCCAATTTCCAATTCCATTATTAAAACCAGCAGCCGACTGTATGATTCAACACACTTTGATGTGCTGGTGGTTCTCACGACTGAGGAACATGAGGAGGACCACATGTGGCTGAAGATGGAGCTGCACGACAGAGAGAAGCCCTTCTATCTGGTCAAAGCTGAGCAGGCGTGGGACGTGGTGGAGGAGAAACCTTCGGGACCATGCATGACCTGCGCCTGGGATCGGATGAGGGTTCGCAATCTGGAGCTGCAGAGGAGAAGGAGGGAAGCATTTGGAGAGACGGTTGATTTAAACGAGAGCCAGACTACTGAGAAAGCCCCCCAAGAGGAAGCAGAGCTAGTTGAGATGAAGGACATTGGTGGGCTGCTCGCTGAAGCTCTGCCTGAACTGCAGAAGAGAGCGTTCAGTCAGTTCTTGGTGGCCATCACGAAGGAACTTCGGGTTCCTAAATTACTGGCTGATGAAACGCAGTAAGTCTATTTATTTGTGTTTTGAAATGTATCATGTGGTCATGTGACAGGTCATTTCCTTTTTAACCCAACTTTACCCGAAACGATTACCATTGCTGGTCTCCTGTTTGGTTTTAGATGTTGTTTCACTTGTATGAGATTCTGGTGTGCACATGTTTCATCAGGCTGGTTAAATAGCTTAACCAGCAAGTTATCTTGTTCAACCAGCTTCATAAAAAGACCATGCTGGTGCCGTCAGCATAGTTTTGTTGTAGATCAGCACAAACCTGCGTACAAAAAAAAACATGCTGGCCTAGGCTGTTCATGTCAACCTTGTTCTTAAATATTTATGCCTTTTTATTTATTTAACATGGACATTTGTCTATTCACTTCATAATTTTCTACCTCTAGGGTTGTGGTCTCTACAGCTTTGAAGTTTAGGAAGATAAACCAGAATGACCTTGACCAGATCTCCATGCTCTCACAATCTAGGGATCTCACAGACCATCCTTCCAAACTTCTGACACTCCTTACAGCTCTCGATTACTTCCGTCTGGATGTTGGTGTGTTGGGCGAGACGGGCTGTGGTACCTCCAGTCTGGTCAATGCCCTCTTAGGCTTAAAGACCAATGAAGAACACGCTGCTCCAACTGGTGTCATTGAAACCACCAAAGAGGCTAAAGAATATCTCTACCTAGGCTTCCCCAACATCTGTCTATGGGATCTTCCAGGCCTTGGAAAAATAGGTGCTCCTGATACCCAGTCCACTGCGTCCAGCTTCAGTGAAGCTCAGCCTGTAGCTTCTACACTTGCCTTGTATGATGTGTACATACTGGTGTCTCCTTTAAGACTTCGATTGGGCACCATACAGATACTGCAGCAGTTGACCTCACAGGGGAAAGAGTGTTACCTGGTGATCTCCATGGTGGATTTGATTGGGGAACAGTCTGTCGTGCAGGTGAGGGAGTGGGCTGAGGAAGTCTTGGGTAGACTGGGTCTCCAGCAGAACTTGTTTCTGGTTTCTGCCCTCCATCCAGAAACCTTGGACTTCCCCAAGCTAAAGGAGATGCTAAACAAAGCCTTACCAAGCCATAAGAAAACCGCCTTTGCCAGATACGCAGCAAAGCAACTGGATCAGGATGTATTCTGGAGAAGACCAGATTCATGCAAATTTATGTAATTTGTAATCATCTTATTGGACGGAGAAAAATCTTACCGTAGGCTTTGGGCATGTACTATGGTAATACCATGGTATTCTTTAAAGTACCTTAAAATAATGATATAAATACTTGGAGACTGTTTCTCATTAAATTCTGACATATCACAGTACCATAGTATTACCAACATGGAAACCTTCAAATCCACACAAATTCAGTACATAAAGTAAAAGAGCAGTGATGTATTTGTATTGGTAATGTAAAGGTAATGTATTCCCACACGTTTCCAGAGCGTGTTTTATCAGGGAGGGTTTTCTGTTTGACAAAGGCTCTTCATAACATTGATAACAACCACCCTACTGTACGCTAGTTATACGCAACACTAGCTGCTAAAGCATGTGATCTTATTAATATTAATATTTAGGGTGATTACATCACATTTCTGAACTGGAAATGTGATCCACACGACATAAGTATCTATAACTAATGTATATAATACATGATATACACGCAACATTACGTTTAGAATCAAATGAAGGTGTCTGGTTGACCAAAGTGTCTGCTCTTGCTTTTCAGGGTGGTTCTTGTTGCTAGGCTGTTTTGTGTGGTTGTTTGGGCATTGCTATGCAGTTGCTAAGGTGTTCTCACTTCCATCTTCAGCATGTTCATCTGAATTGGAGGAGGCGTGGCCTTTAAAGATCGTTCTGAAGGGAGAGCGGGATCTTATGGTTTCAAAGCTAGCTTGCTACTGCTAGCCGCTCCAATTGCCTAGCCTAGCTTTAATTCACATCCGTAGTACAAACGTGACAAATTACAAGTTGTGTATCTTCAGCGTAATAGTTCCCAAATCATATACTGTATATCAGCAGTTATAATAGTAATACTACCAGCAACAGATGTGAATTTTTCAATATCATGAAAGTGAATTTTTATTATCATGAATATAGCGTTTACGGGGCTGTTAGGTAAGCAGGTGTGTCAGGGAGCAAGTCAGGTTTACTGGTTACGCTAGTGTCATTTTAATAGAAGTGATTCTGACGTCTCATCTTCATCTCTGCCACTCACACGTTTTATTTTGTGCGTTTGAACACATGAGAACTTCATTCAAATTGACTCAACACCTCACTTGTAACCCTCACATCCCCACCCAAGCAGCGCCTGGGGCCAAAGCGTCTGTGAACTCGATTACTACCCTCCTTTTTTACTTTGTCTCAGGAGGAACCACTAACTACTTTCCCCAGGGCCTTAGGGCACCGCTGACATTCAAATTGAAGCTCACAGGTCATAAAACAACTGACAAATTGGTGCCGAAATGCCCAGTGTACCGTGAGACGCCTGCACAGCAGATGAAAAGGCGCACGATGCATGAATAGCTGACAGAATTATTGGTGAACATTTGATGTTTACCTCAAGTACTCGTGCCTCACTCAGATCCAGGTTTGGCCTCGTGAAGAACTCGTGAAGCGAATGAGCTTTTGCTTACCCTCAGCCCAAAAGATCGTTTGTTTACGCAACACCAAAGACGAAGAACTCGTTTGTAGCTAAATGCACAAGAATCAACCACAAAAACTTCCAGTAGAGGACTCAGAATCAACATGAACCTCGTAAGTAATGGACTGTCTGTGCAGTGCTTCCTCAAGCCCAAGATGATAGGCAAGATGAGAAAAAGAGTTCAGGAGATGAGGAAACCAAAGTCTCAGGGGGCTTCAGTGGACCTGAGTCACAATGAGAGCGCACGCCTGGCAGTGGACGCTCTCCTGGACAAAGGGTTGACCGGGTACCAGGAAATGCTGATCAAGGAGAACGAGGCAGACTTTCTTTCAGTTGAGGAGAAAGCATACATCTTAAACAGCATCAGAAAGCCCCTCGCTGAGGAGGAAGAGGCTGAGAAGGACGAGAAGATGTCTGGATCTGCATCAGTATCTTCTCTGACGTACTGTCCTACAGCCACAGACAGCGAGCCCCCGGCTCTTGACTATGGCTGGCCGGTAGCTGACTGGAGTTACCATCTCCAAGGCATTCCAAGTGTGGAAGTGTTTTTCCAGTCTGTTAAATCCGCTTCCATGAAAGATCTGCTGAGGGAACTTCTCAGGAAAGCGACTAAAGTAAGAACCTGAATATTTACTCGTCACATGACATGACATGAGCTTTTTTTAATGTACTTGTTTATCTAACACCAAATATGAGTAAAAATGGACTTCAGTGAGTAGTTACTCGCCACATTACCTGGTTTAAATTGATTGTATTGAATAACAATGAATAATAATTGATCATAAATGCAATGAAGAGACATGGAGCAATTTGTAGCTGTAAACTTTTATTGTACAACAATCTGAAAGACATACAATTATGCATAATGCAACGTAACATCTTCCCGTCTGAAATCACACGGTTCGCAGGTGGTGGCGATAGTCATGGACGTGTTCAGTGACGTGGAGATTTTTTGTGACCTTTTGGAAGCGACAAGAAAACGCAGCGTGTATGTTTATCTCCTGCTGGACCAGGCCAACATAGAGGTGTTTGAGGACATGTGCAAAACATTAAAAATCAACAAGTCACATCTCACTGTAAGTTATGCTGCTCTACAATTTACTTGTGCATAACAAATATACCAAAGCATTGTACAGCTCGGCTGTCATGTAACGTACAACAACAGTACTGCAAATACAAGAACAAAATTAAAATAAGTGCAAAACTGAAAACAGAGAGAGAGAGTATGAAAACAACAGATTGGAACTGAGTTTACTAGCGATCTGTGAGGCGTAATGCTGCTGGTAAATGGTATTTATGGATAAAAAACATGTTGATCATCAAAACCTGTAAATTCAAACAGGATTTTAAATTGGACACAAAATGTCCAACCCAACGCGGTACTAAAATTGTTTATTTCACAAATATAATACAATACAAAGGTGACCTGTTATATGTATTAAAATTATTATGAGCTTCATATGCCCAACAGCACAGATAAAATGATGTCAGGACAACAGTAAAAATGTTTTAATAAATGTACCGCTCATAAACACGTTCACTTATTCACCCGCATCTCTTCACACAGCGAATGTCGATCCGCAGTGTTCAAGGTCAAACGTATTGTGCCAAATCAGGGAGGAAGTTCACTGGTCAGATGAAGGAGAAGTTCATCATTGTGGACTGCACACAAGTTCTGGTCGGCTCGTACAGGTGTGTTCGCTAAATTCTGCAGTCATGTGTAATAATAATAATTGTGATATATTTCAAAGCTTCTAATTTTATTTTGTTTGTTCTTTAAACTTTTCTGCAGTTAATTGAGCTGTAACTGCTGAATATACAAGCCGTTTGTATTTGTTATTGTGTAGATAATCTATTACCGAGTTACCAATCGTAGGTTATAGAAATGTTTCCCTAACATTTCCATTAGATAACAAATGTTTAAAATGTAATTTTGAATTTACAGGAATGTTCAAAACAATCCAATTTAAAAATACAATTTTTGATTGTTGAAATGTTCAATTAAGGTTACCGCAAGAACGTTTTTTGAGAAAACGTTTAGAGAACATTCTGAGCTGGATTATGGGTAGTGTAGTTTTGTTTTGTTATAGACTTTCAATAGTAAAGCAGAATCTAATTTGCTTTAAAAAACTCCAGTGACTTCCACTGATCTTTATATACCTAATTTTATGAATAGCCTGCCGTGATTAATCTATTGATTTCCTCACATCATCACATACTAACTTGTGATTGGTCTTTTGTGTCTATTGGTTTAAATGTATGTTTTGGTTTTGCTGCAGGCGGCACAGAAATTACACACGTGTTGGTTTTATTCATTGATGACTCTGACTCTCTTTGTTTCAGTCTCACCTGGCTGTCCTGGCGGGTTCACAGAAGTTTGGCTGTGCTCTTCAAAGGCAGTGGGGTGAAACCTTTCGACCTGGAGTTTCGCAGACTATATGCCATGTCTAAACCACTGCCAGGTTCATCCTGGCACACATCAAGCGCTGGCGATCCCAGCAGCCTCACACCTGTGGAGAAACAACACACCCTGATCTGCCCGGCAGGGATCGCTGGAAAAAACAGCCCAGAAGCTTTTGATCTTCAGCAGAAACTTCTGATGCCAAGGAGCCCAAGTTTTCCAAGTTTCCCTAAACTTCCAGTACTGGTAAGACAGATCAGTTATCCAGGCATCTCAACTGGACCACAAAGATCTCATTGGCTTCCACGGAGAAACACCATTCCTCATCAGTTCCCCCTTTTTAAAGACATTCACTTCCGGGCCCAAGTCTGGAGTCCGGTGCAGAACAACCACATGCATAGAGGGTCTCCTGCATCTTCTCACTGGTGCTAGACTTAATATTAAATAATGTCATACTTCATTTTAATAACAGCCCAGGGTTTAGTCTACCTAACAATGATATCTATTAAACGCTACTGACTAATCCTTAACCAACTAACTAATCTTAGCAACTCTTGGTCCGCCATATCAAATATGACTGTTCTCTTTTGCAATGCAAGTATAAAGATAATCTGTGTTTTTAGATAGTTTTATCCAAAAAACGCTGTTGTCGGGCACATTACAGTAGTGATGTGTTATTTTCCAAATATTTGAATTCATAAGTAACCTGTATAATTTATACATACAGTATAACAACGGTACAGTAATGGAAAAAATGCTGTTTGCTGTGGGTTGGAGAAATCTTTTATGATTAAAAGACAAAAGTACAGAATGTCACATTTTGTTATTCGGCTGTTTCAACACAAATGTTTTACCAGTTTAAAAGAACAGCAGTTTTATCTCTCTATCTAATGTGAGGGTACGGGGACGGTTGTGTTTGTAAGTGATCAGCTGTGTCCTGTTGCATTATTTGCTCACACATTAAAGTCATTTGTTGAGAACACACATAAACCAAAAAGATGACGAGTGAGCTGAGTAATTCTCTGACAGAAAAGCAGTGAAAATGGTCCAAAAATGTGCCATTCATTATTATTCATTATAAAAGATTTCTTAACTCCACAGAAAACAGAGCAAATGTTCCTTTACTGACCCAACACTTATGGAGGGCACTGTAACTTATGTAACAGTATTAAACTGTCAGCCCACATTCGCAAACAAACGTGTAACCGTGAAATCAAACACAGTAGAGATAAACTGAATGCTTTTTGGTGAAGCTTGTGCAACAGTTTACTTTACAGCAACTGTAATTTACATACACAACTACAAGCATGCGTACATGTTGCATTTTATTTTGCTCTGCAACAGCACATGCACATAAAACTCTAATAAAAGATACACATTTATTTCTAAAAGATTTCTAATCACATCGTTCATCTGTCCACCAGTATCGTGTGCGTCTGCAGCTTTGTTTGCAGTTTGTTCCACCATCTCTCATCAAAATCTTTAATATAAAGACCTGATAAACTCTCTCCATCTTGGTTTTCCTCCCTCATCTTCTCTGGATTGAGATCTTCTGACATCACCTGCAGGAGATACAGATCAAAACAAATAAAATCAGTTTAGAATGAAAGACCACAAGCTTCTGTTGAACTGTTATTAGATTGTTGAGGTATGAAACACACAGGCTTGTTTTTAACGCAAGAGACGAACAAAGCACTGAACTTACAAAAACACTTTCTGTTCCATGAAACAGAGAAACTCGTACGGGTTTGGAACGACATGAGGGTGAGTAAATAATTTTTTTGGGGGGTGAGCTGTGCCTTTAAAAACTCAGTTCATAAAAACGCACTTAATTGAAACATGTTTGAAGGTGCATTTGTGATGCTGCTGTAATCTAGGACGGTGGATCCTTTTTGACCTCATTGCCCATTTCATCCACCCCATCGACCTCCAAGAAATGATTCTAAAGCTATTCTAGAGCTTGGCATAACTAGAACGATGTATATTCATTATAAAGATAGTCAAACACTAAGAATGATTTGGATTTTTAATTGTCTTAGCTTATTGACATGCTTTCTTTGTTTTATTTACATAAATTAAAAAAGTTTGTTAGGGAAGCTTGTTAAGACCCCTGATGGCTCAGAGCCCCCTGCTTAAGAATTGCTGTCTTGACATCTGACCTCAGAGATGGTTTGCAGCGTTTTCTCGTTCGGCTGCAGAACATGTAGAGCTTCTTCAATATCTTGTAGAGCTTTCTGGCTCTTCTCCAGCACGAATGAGAACTGCTGAACCCTCAGGATTTCAATCAACAGCCTGAAAGAAAATCACAAACCTTTAACATCCAACATCACATGCATCAACATGTTCTGTTATTGCTTGAGATACCTTGTTCTAATAAAGCACATGATGGTCTTCAGTTTGAGATCTCTCTCTGTCAGCAGCTGATTTTCGGTGTGTTCCTCCAGACAGAGGTGAGACTCCAGGAGTCTCTGGTAACTCATGGCCAGCTTCAGCCAGTGCCACGGCTGGTAGGGATGGAGACAACACAACTGCTGCAGGCTGGAGATGCTGCTGGTCAGCTCTCCATAGTGTTCATGAACACTCAGTTCCAGCTGAAGGACGCAGGTGAGGTGGCAGGTGTTGGAAATTTCGGACCTCTGTCCGGAATAAAGA